>SJXQ01000510.1:110415-134402 GCA_006408695.1 Aepyceros melampus | reverse complement strand
AAGATCATGGCATCTGGCCCCATCACTTCATGGGAAATAGATGGGGAAACAGTAGAAACAGTGTCAGACTTTGTTTTTTTGGGCTCCAAAATCACTGCAGATGGTGACTGCAGCCATGAAATTAAAAGGCGCTTACTCCTTGGAAGAAAAGTTATGACCAACCTAGATAGTATATTCAAAAGCAGAGACATTACTTTGCCGACTAAGGTCCGTCTAGTCAAGGCTATGGTTTTTCCTGTGGTCATGTATGGATGTGAGAGTTGGACTGTGAAGAAGGCTGAGCGCCGAAGAATTGATGCTTTTGAACTGTGGTGTTGGAGAAGACTCTTGAGAGTCCCTTGGACTGCAAGGAGATCCAACCAGTCCATTCTGAAGGAGATCAACCCTGGGATTTCATTGGAAGGAATGATGCTAAAGCTGAAGCTCCAGTACTTTGGCCACCTAATGGGAAGAGTTGACTCACTGGAAAAGACTGTGATACTGGGAGAGATTGGGGGCAGGAGGAGAAGGGGACGACCAAGGATGAGATGGCTGGATGGCATCATGGACTCGATGGACGTGAGTCAGTGAACTCTGGGAGTTCGTGATGGACAGGGAGGCCTGGCATGCTGCGATTCATGGGGTTGCAAAGAGTCAGACACGACTTAGCGACTGAACTGAACTGAACCAGTTATATATGGAATCTAAAAAAATACCACAGAGTAGTGAATATACCAAAAAATAAACAGAATCACAGATATAGATAACAAAGTAGTGTTCAGTAGTAGGAAGGGAGAGAAGGAGGTGACAACTATTGAATGTAAGGTACACTGCAAGAATGTATTGTACAACATGAAGAAGATAGCCAGTAGTTTGTAATGATTGTAAATGGAGTGTAACTTTTAAAAATTGTATAAAAGTAAATGCTTTAAAAATCCCAATTTCTTTATCTGTACTCTATTTTATAAACTTCGCTCTTATTTTTTAAGCCATATTATTGACATGCAGATGAACCTGAATAAACTTTTTGGCCAACTCAGTATAATTGACAAATTTGAAACTGTATATTTTTAAGATATACAATATGATATTTTGATATATGTATACATCGTGAAGCTCATTTTTTATTATTCTATTTCACCTTTTATTTAATCCTGTCCTCTTTTTTTAAGTTGCTTCCAAAAAACATTTAAACATGCTTAAAACCAAATTCTACAAAGAGATGAAGAAATAACAACAAAAAACCAAACAGGAACAAAACCTACCCTTGACATTCCTCTCCTGAAGCTTTATTTCTCAATTCCTTTATAGCCACACTCCTGAAAAGAATGTCTAACACAAAAATGGGTCTAATACTGGCTGACTCCATATCTTTATTTCCTGCTCAACCTTGAACCCACTCTAAACTTGGTTTCACCCCCCATCTTATCCACCAAAACTGTTCTCATTCAAAGGATACTTTAAAACTTTTCATTCCTGGACTTTTAAATTTTTGACACATTTGACCATACCATCCTGTTCTTCCTTCTGCTTTGGTTAGAGGACTCTCCTGTGTTTGCTTTTCTGCCAGAGTTGTTAGTGACCTTCCTTTACTTCCGTTTCTCTCTTTTCAACCCTTAGAAGTGAATTCACTCAGTCGTGTCCGACTCTTTGCGACCCCATGGACTGTAGCCCACCAGGCTCCTCCCTCCATGGGATTCTCCAGGCAAGAGTACTGGAGTGGGTTGCCATTTCCTTCTCCAGGGGATCTTCCCGACCCAGGGATCATCCGAACCTGGGTCTCCTGCATTCCAGGCAGACGCTTTAACCTCTGAGCCACCAGGGAAACCCTTAAGTGCTCCTTAAATCTGTAGTCTCTACCCTCTTTTCATCATTTTGAGGTAATCTTCTCTCTTCATAAAGTTGATTACTATCTATATGCTCAGAATTCACAAATTAGTATCCTCAGCCCAGATCTCTCACCTGATCCCCAGATATGTGTCCACGATAATATTCCCTCCATATTTGAATCTTATGGAGGGTTTATTACCCTAAACTCAGTTTGCTCAAAACCAACTTCATCTTTTCCCTTACCTCATTCTCAAAAACAAACAAAAACCCCAAACTGATTTTTCTTGTGTTTCCTATCTTCGTAAATAACATTGCCATTTGCCTAGTTGCTCATACAGTTTGCATATTAGGTTGTTAATTGTGTATTAATTTATTCAACAAATAAATATGTGCTCCTACTGTGTGCCAGGCTTCCCTGGTAGCTCAGCTGGTAAGGAACCTGCCTGCAATGCAGAAGACCCCGGTTTGATTCCTGGGCTGGGAAGATCTGCTAGAGAAGGGATAGGCTACCACTCCAGTATTCTTGTGCTTCTCTGGCTCAGCTGGTAATGAATCTGCCTGCAGTGTAGGAGACCTGGGTTCAATCCCTGTATTGGGAAGATCTCCTGGAGAAGGGAATGGCTACCCACTCCAGTATTCTGGCCTGGAGATTTCTATGGACTGTATAGTCCATGGGGTTGCAAAGACTGAGTGACTTTCACTTTCACTGTATGCCAATCACTTTGCTAATTTATCTTGATAAAATGGTAGTCAACAGATAAATTCTCTGTCCTCAGGGTGTTTGCAACGTAGGAGAGATATATTCAGAAATAATAACAGAAATACATTTTTCTGTGTCTATTGCCACTTTAGTCTATACTACTATCTTTCTGCATAGATTTTTCATAGTTTATAAACTATTGTTTGCTCTTCTCTGATTCCTCCTTTACACAACAACCAGAGTAAACTTTTAAAATTGCTAATATGATCATGTCCTTTACTAACCTTCGATGACATTTATTTACCCTTACATAAAGGTTCAAATGGGGCTTCCCTGGTAGCTCAGCTAATGAATCTGCCTACAATGCGGGAGACCTGGATTTGATCCCTGGGTTGGGAAGATCCCCTGGAGGAGGGCCTGGCAAATCACTCCACTATTCTTTCCTGGAGAATCTCAAGAACAGAAGAGCCTGGTGGGCTATAGTCCATGGGGTTGCAAAGAGTCAGACACGACTAAGCAACTAAGTACACACAAAGGTTGAAAAGGCCATAGCATGGTTTAACATCTCTGTGTAATCTGGTCTTCTCCTTCTTTTCCCAGCCTCTAGGGATTGCTTCACTGAGGCATTTGAAGCCTTGAAGTAGGAGATGTATCTTATTAAACAGAGGAAAGAGGGAAGGGAATTCCAGACTGAGGAAATAACATAAGGGAAGGTTCTATATTTTGATATTGCTGAGGAGGTTGATGTAACTGAATCATATGGGTGCATAAAAAGATAGATGTTATTTGGTATTCCTTTGGTTCAGTGGTTTAGATGGTTGCCTTACTCAGTGGGCTTAAGCAGAAAGGTTTATTGCCAAGTATAATTGAATGATCCAAGGGAAATTGGCTTCAGACATGGCTTGATGCTAGGGCTTAGAAGGGCTGAAGTCTCAGCACCTCCAAACTTAACTTATTCTACGTTGGCTTTTCAGGCAGTCTGTCCTCTGGTGGTAAAATATAGCAATAACAATAGCAGATATAGAGTAAAAAAGCATTTGTTTCTGTCCCAGAAGTAGCAGCAAAAGTCTGTGGCACTTCAGTGGCTCTGTTTGGGCCAATTCTGAATCAATCACTGTGAACCTGATATCTGAGCTGAAGTTGTATGCCTCAGCTTGACTGAACTTAATTAGAATAAGTAGGAAGTAGGTGGATGCCCTAAAACAAACTGTTTGAAAGCTCAGATCAGAAAGTGGGACCAAGTCAGAAAAAGTTTGACTCCGTTTAGGGAAATATAACTTTGGCATCTGAGTGAATGATGGAGGAAAGAGACCCAGTAACAGTGTGGAAGCTTTATCAGCAGTTCACTTGAAAGATAATACAGACTTGAATTAGGGAAAGGGCTGTAAGGAAGGGGAAGGTTGTAAGAGAGTAACTGTAGAGGTGCAATAGATAGTCTAGGTGACCGTCTGTAAGAGGCAGTTTTCATAGTGGAGTGTGAGGGAGAGAGTAGAATATAAGATTCTCATGTTATATGCCTCTTTGACAATTAGACATTAATTAAGTTAGAGAACACAGGCATATATCATATTTAGATGATCTATCTAAATATGTATCACCTAAGCTCATGATGAATTTGATGTGGTGCTAAGATACCAGCATGGGAAATGAAGGAAATAGAAGTTCAAGTTTGGGGATCATAGATGTTAGAGCTGTGGTCATGGGAATAATTCCTATACAATTAATAAGTCAAGCATAACTGATGATACTGGATGGAATCAGACCTGTCAGTACCTTGAAGAATACTGTATTTAAGATGAATAGGAACTGGTGAGACTGAAGAAAATCAGAGAAGTCAGGAAAATGATGTATCAGGAAACCAAAGGTGGTAAGAATTTTCCTTCATTGTGCTAAAGAAGGCAGGTTAGAATGAGTTTTAACAGTTATGCAAGAAAAATTTGTCAAAGACTTGAAAATAGGCAGAAGAAATTACTGTGTATCTGAATGTCCTAAATACTGTGTATCTGTATGGGCATTGGATGCTCTAGGACCTAGAGGGCCCTCTAAGAATTATATTACTTTGATTTAGAGATATATATTTTTGTCCTTGGTTGACTAGACTGCTTTACAACTTTGCATAAAGGGGCAAAAGTTAAGTTGTAGAAAACCAATAATGGAACAAACGTTCCCTACCTGTACCAGTGCAGTTATTCCTGTTCATGCCATGCAAATGAATTTCATAGACTGGACAATATAAACCTCTGAGAGTCAGATTCTCATTTGAACTAGATTTAACATCTTACTGGTTGCTTCATTTATTAATGAGTTAAATAAAACCTTTCTCATATTCATTTCATGTCTGTGTGAGAGTCTACTGCAAGGAGATTAAACCAGTCAATCCTAATGGAAATAAATCCTGGATATTCATTGGAAGATCTGATGCTGAAGCTGAAGCTCCAGTACTTTGGCCACCTGATGCAAAGAGCTGACTGATTAGAAAAGACCCTGATGTGGGAAAAGATTGAGGGCAGGAGGAGAAGGGGACGACGAGGATGACATGGTTGGATGGTATCACTGATTCAGGGGAGGGTCATGAGTTTGAGCAAGCTCTGGGAGATGGTGAAGGAGAGGGAAGCCTGGCGTGCTACAGTCCATGAGGTTGCAAAGAGTCAGACACAACTGAGTGACTGAATAAGGAGAGTCATGTTTTGACCATTTTGCAAATTATACTTTAACTGTTACAAAGGCCTTTGGTAAACTTGAGAAAGCAGCTTTAATGTAGTTGTAAGGATAGAAATCAGACTGTGTGGGATGTTACAGAAAGTGTATGTGTGTGTCTGGCTGGTGTATGGGAGGATGGTGATATTTGAGGGACTGGTGGAGAGAATTTTTATGGAGAAGTAACACAAGCTGAAAGCTCAACATTCAGAAAACTAAGATCATGGCATCTGGTCCCATCACTTCATGGCAAATGGGGAAACAGTGGAAACAGTGTCAGACTTTATTTTTGGGGGCTCCAAAATCACTGCAGATGGTGATTGCAGCCATGAAATTAGACGACACTTACTCCTTGAAAGGAAAGTTGTGGCCAACCTAGATAGCATATTCAAAAGCAGAGACATTACCTTGCCAACAAAGGTCCATCTAGTCAAGGCTATGGTTTTTCCAGTGGTCACGTATGGATGTGAGTTGGACTTTGAAGAAAGCTGAGTGCCGAAGAATTGATGTTTTTGAACTGTGGTGTTGGAGGAGACTCTTGAGAGTCCCTTAGACTGCAAGGAGATCCAACCAGTCCATTCTAAAGGAGATCAGTCTTGGGTGTTCTTTGGAAGGACTGATGCTAAAGCTGAAGCTCCAGTACTTTGGCCACCTCATGCGAAGAGTTGACTCAATGGAAAGACTCTGATGCTGGGAGGGATTGGGGACAGGAGGAGAAGGGGACGACCGAGGATGAGATGGCTGGATGGCATCACTGACTCGATGGATGTGAGTTTGGGTGAACTCCTAGAGTTGGTGATGAACAGGAAGGCCTGGCGTGCTCCGATTCATGGGGTTGCAAAGAGTCTAACACGACTGAGTGACTGAACTGAACTGAAGACAAGCTGGATGCACAGGTTCTGGACAGGCTGAGGCAAAGTGAACTTTGGGTAGATCATTAGATTTACAGTCAAGGCAATGTAATCATCAGACTTAGAGTCCAGACAAGATGATAAAGAGAAAATAAAATATATAGATAGGATGAGTAGTGGACTGTCTGAATGTGTAGTCCTTTGAATGACAGACTGAAGTGAGTTTAGAACATCTGGCTGTCCTAAAACTAGATACTAGTCCCTCCTTTCCTATTAAGTAGCAGTTGGACTGACTGTGAGTAAGTCACTCCTTTATAGCCATTCAGTAATGTTCATTAAAAGATTGTTGTTGCCAGGCACTTGGCAGGGCACAAAGATGAAGGTCATAATTTTTGCCCATAAAGAAACTTTCACACCACTCAAGGACAAATAATTAGAATATAGGATGTTAAATAGGACTTCTGTATAAATATTATGAAATATCTGGAACTCCTCCTCTCTCAAACCAGTATTTCCCTTCCTCCTCCCTCCGACATATCCCCCTTCACCACCTCTATCCTAATCCCTCCTCCCCTCTACCAGGGTTGTCTCTCTTCTGTGCTAAGATTATCCTAATATGAAGAGGGAGGTACTAAAAAATAAAAGCCCTCTTATCTGATATCATTGTCTTTGAAAAAGACAAGTATAAAAAATAGCATGCTGTTGCTGCTGCTAAGTCGTTTCAGTCATGTCCAACTCTGTGCGACCCCAGAGACTGCAGCCCACCAGGCTCCCCAGTCCCTGGGATTCTCCAGGCAAGAACACTGGAGTGGGTTGCCATTTCCTTCTCCAATGCATGAAAGTGAAAAGTGAAAGTGAAGTCACTCAGTTGTGTCCAACTCTTCGCAACCCCATGGACTGCAGCTTACTAGGCTCCTCTGTCCATGGGATTTTCCAGGCAAGAGTACTGGAGTGGGGTGCCATCGCCTTCTCCAAAAAAATAGCATAAATATACATTATTTTGACAGCTTTTGATGTGGAGTGAAATTCTAGGTCTCAATTTGCTGTCTCTCTTCTTTATCTACATTTGCTCTTTAGGTAATTTAACCTAGTCACATACTTCATGCATGTCCTACAGACCTAGGTATCCAGTAGTTTTACACAGATTTCAAATAAGCATCTTAAACTTAATTTTGCCTCCCTCTCTCCCACTTTCTATGGTTTCTCTGTGTCACATATGGCAACATTCACCTCATTGCTCTGCAAAAACCTAGGAACCATCTTACCTTCATTAGTTTTTTCCCACTCAAAACCCTGTCTCTAGTCTTTCTGAAATTATTACGGCTTTTCCTTCAAAGTCTCATATTCATTCAAATTTCATACTTCCACTGCATCATACTCTCCAGGTCACCAATATTTCTTGCAGGATTACTGCAGTAACCTCCTAACTTCTCTACTTCCATCTTTATACCTTCTTTCTCAGTCTGTTTCGAGTGGAAGCCAGAGTAGTAGTTTTAAAAAACCTTAATCAGATTAGGTCATTCCTATGCTCTAAAGCCTCCAGTTGACTTCCAGGGTATTAACATTTTTGCTTCTCTTGTCTTTCAGTCATTAAGTCGTGTCTGACTCTTTGCAACTCCCTGGACTGCAGCATGCCAGGCTTCCCTGTCCTTCACTATCTCCCAAAGTTTCCCCATCTGTTTGCCATGCAGTGATGGGACTGTATGCCATGATCTTAGTTTTCTGAATGTTGAGTTTTAAGCCAGTTTAAAAAAAATTGATTTATTTATGTTAATTGGAGGCAAATTACTTTACAATATTGTGGTGGTTTTTGTCACACATTGATGTGAATCAGCCCTGTGTGTACATGAGTTGCACCGTTCTGAATCCCTCTCCCACCTCCCTCCCCACCCCATCCCTTTGGGTTGTCCCAGAGCACCAGCTTTTCATGCCCTGCTTCATGTATCAGATTTGCACTGGTCATCTGTTTTATTTATGGTAATATACATGTTTCACTGCTGTTCTTTCATATTTTCCCACCCTCTCCTTCTCCCACATAGTCCAAAAGTCTGTTCTTTACATCTCTGTCTCTTTTGCTGTCTTGTGTATAGGGTCGTCATTACTGTCTCTCTAAATCCCATGAAAGTGAAAGTGAAGTTGCTCAGTGATGTCTGACTCTTTGCAACCCCATGGGATTTTCCAGGCAAGAATACTGTAGTAGGTTGCCATTTCTTTCTCCAGGGGATCTTCCCGACCCAGGAATTGAACCCAAGTCTCCTGCATTGTAGGCAGACACTTTACTGTCTGAGCTACCAGGGATATATATGTGTTAATATACAGTATTGGTGTTTCTTTTTCTGGCTTACTTCACTATACATAATAGGCTCCAGTTTCATCCATCTCATTAGAACCGATCAAATTTTTCTTTTTTTTATAGCTGAGTAATATTCCATTGTGTATATATACCACAACTTGCCTATTCATTCATCTGCCAATGGGCATCTAGGTTGTTTCCAAGTCCTAGCTATTGTAAATAGTTTAAGCCAGCTTTTTCACTCTCCTCTTTCACCTTCATCAAGAGGCTCTTCAGTTCCTCTTTGCTTTCTGCCATAAGGGTGGTATCATCTGCATATCTGAGGTTATTGATATTTCTCCTGGCAGTCTTGATTCCAGCTCGTGATTCATCCAGCCCAGCATTTCACATGATGTACTCTGTATATAAATTTAATAAGCAGGGTGACAATATACAGCCTTGATGTACTCCTTTCCCAATTTGGAACCAGTCCACTGTTCCATTTCCAATTCTAACTATTGCTTCTTGACCTGCATATAGGTTTCTCAGGAGTCAGGTAAGGTGGTCTGGTATTACCATCTCTTTCAGAATTTTCCATTATTTGTTGTGATCCACACAGTCAAGGCTTTAGCATAGTCACTGAAGCAGAAGTAGATGTTTTTCTGGAATTCTCTTGCCTTTTTTATGATCCAACGGATGTTTGCTCTCTGGTGGCTCAGACAGCAAAGAATCTATGTGCAATGACGGAAACTTGGGTTTGATCCCTGGGTCAGGAAGATCCCCTGGTGAAGGGAAAGGCAACTCACTCCAGTATTCTTGCCTGGAGAATTCAGTGGTCAGAGGAGCCTGGCAGGCTACGTCGCAAAGACACGACTGAGTGACTAACACTGTTTGTCATTAGGGAATGCAAAGCAGGACCACAGTGTGAATCTACTTTACACCCACTAGGATAGTTATCGTAAAACTTCTTTTAAAGGAAAATAAGTATGGGTCAGGATGTGAAGAAATCTGAACCCTCAAACATTGTTGGTTGGAAGTGTAAAATTGTATGGTCGCTGTAAAAATTGTTTGGTAGTTCCATAGAAAGTTGTAAACAGAATTTCTCATGGCTGTGTTATGAGTCATACCACGTGACCAAACAGTTCACTCTTAGACTACCAGGAGAATTGAAAGGAGGTATTGAAACAAAAATTTTTTGTGAATGTTCATAGCAGCTCAGTGCACAGTCACAAGAATGTCTATCAGCTGATGATGGGTAAACAAAATGTAGTATATCCATACAATTGAATGTTATTCAGTGGATAAAAAGGAACTACATCCTGGATGAATGTCTAAAACATTATGCTAAATGAAAGAAGTCAGACACAAAAGATCATACATTAAATGATTTCATTCGTGTGCAATATTCAAAATAGGTAAATCCATAGGAAAGCACATGAGTGGTAGCCAGGGATTGGGGAAGGGAGAAATGGAGAGTGATTGCTTAATGGGTACAATGTTCCCTTTGGGGAGACGAAAACGCTTTGAAACTAGAAGGATAATGATTATGCAACATTATGAATTGAACTAAATGCCACTAAATTGTACACTTTAAAATGGGTAAAATTATGTGGTACGTATTTTACCTCACAAAATTACCCATAGCTTTCTTACATATTAGTGATTAACTAACTTTTTGTATAAGGGCCAGATAATAAATATTTTAGGTCTTACAACTTCTGTTATAGCTACCTAAATTTCCTCCTGTAGCATGAAAGCTGCCATAGAAAATATGTAAATAAAATGAACATGTCTGTGTTCCAAAAAAACTTTATTTACAAAGCAGGCAGCTGGATTGACCCATGGCCTTACCTTCCTGAGCCTCTGCTACATATACAGAGCCAGGTAGAAAGTATCATAGTAAGAAAAATCCTATTTTTAACAGCAACAAAGAGAGATGAACAATACCCAGTGATAACTTGAATTCAGATGCAAAGAGATTGGTGATTGGATCTTAGCTTTTAGTTTTTTTTGCATAGCTCTTCAGTCTTTTTATCTCATTCTTCTTTTCTATCATTTTGTCTCCAAGCATTTGATAAATTAATTTGATATTCTTTTTAAGTTCATCCGAAGATGCAGATCTTTTTTGGCAGATTTTTCTTCTTGTTGCTTGTGTTCTGTTTTTAATTAATATGCTGGGTTTTGTAGTTTTTTGCCTGCTCTGGAATTATTTTTGTGTTATTTACATTAAAATTGTCATGTTTCTTTTTATTTTATTCATGTTTAATGTGAGGAACTATATTTTACTTTTATAAACATTTAAATTAAAATGTAGTAAAAATCACTTTTACCCAAAAAAGCTGGTAAAATCACTTTTATACATCTCTGAGTTTTAATGCACGGAACATTACAGCCATCACCAAAATCAAGAACCAGGATGGTTCCATCATTCCTGAAAAATTCCATCATGCTATCCATTTGTATTCAAACTCCCCCTGTCTTAGCCCTTTAGCAACCACTGATCTATTTTGTGTTTTCCAGAATGCCATAGCATGTTGCCTTTTGAATTTGACTTCTTTTATGTGTGTGTATGTGCTCAGTCACTCAGTCATGTCCAACTCTTCGCGACCCCATAGACTGTAACCCACCAGGCTCCTCTGTCCATGGGATTTTCCAGGCAAGAATTACTGGAGTGGATTGCCATTTCCTCCTCCAGGGGTTCTTCCCAACCCAGGGATTGAACCCATGTCTCCTAAGTCTCCTTCATTGGCAGGCAGATTCTTTACCACTCAGCCACCTGGGGAGCCCCTTGGCTTCTTTTACTTAGTATCAAACATGCATTTGATATTTATCCATGTTGTTGTAGGTAGCATTAGTTCATTTCTTTTCATTGCTGAGTAATATTCCATTGTATAAATGTACTACAGTTTGTTTATCCATTCCCCAGTTAATTGACTATTTGGATTGTTTCCAACTTTGGCAGTTAAAAATAAAGCCATTGTGTAGCTAAGAGTTAACATAACAGGCCTAAGATTGCTGTTGCTAGGAAGCCTGTTTGCAAGGTTGGCTCTTGGCTATTGTCTGGAACTTGGATTTTGAGAGTGTTCCCACCATTCTCTAACTGATGAGGGTGATTTATGTGCCTAAACTGTATGCTAAACACCTTCTTTCCTTAAAGAAGTATGGAATTTTGGCACATACTATAAGCACTGTGACTGTATGACCAGCCCCCAATAAAACCTTGTACTCTTATGTCAGGAAGTTTCACTGGTAGATAGTACTTCACATACACTGTCATAAGTTCATTGATGGAAGGATTAAGTGCATGCATCCTGCTGGGAGAGGACTCCTGGAAGTTTTCATCAGGTTTCCAATTTTACCCCATGTGCCTTTTTCCTTTGCTGGTTTTGCTTTGTTTCCTTTCTCTGCATTAAATCTTAATCCTAAGTATAACTAATTATATGCCAAGTCCTGTGAGTTCTTCAAGTGAATCATTGAATCTGGGCATTGTCTTGGGGACCTCCAGCATAACCACTATAAACATTCACACACAGGCTTTTTTGTGTGAACATGGTTTTCATTTTGCTTGAGCACATATCTAGGGATGAGATTGCCGGGTCTTATGGTAAGTGTTTACTTTACCTTTATTAAAAACTGCCAAATTGTTTTTATACCATCTGGAAATAGAAATTGTACCATTTTGCATTTCCACTGGCTATGCATGAGCATTCAAGTTGCTCCTTATCCTTGTCACCATTTGGTATTATAAGGCTCCCCCCCTCCCATTCTGATAAGATGTAATGGCATCTCATTGTAGTTTCAGTTTGCATTTTTATGTACTTATTTCTCATATCCATATGATCTTTAGTGAACTGTATGTTCTAATCTTTTGGGTTTTTTAAATTGGGTTATTTTTTATTGTTGAGTTTAAAGAGTTCTTTACATATTCTGGATCCAGGTTGTCAGATGTAAGATAAATGATTTGCAAATATTTTCTTCCCATCAGTAGATTATCTTTTCATTCTTTTAACAGTGCCTTTCAAAGAACAGTTTAAATTTTTTAAGTAAAATTCTGTTTGTTAATTTTTTCTTATATGGATTATGGTTTTAATGCCATGCCATATGTATCGTCTTTGCCTAATCCAAAGGTACAAGGATTTCTAATGTGTTTTCTTATAAAACTTTCATAGTTCTACATTTTATATTTAGGTCTTTGATTTGTTTTTAGTTATTTTTGTGTAAGGTGGTGGTGTGTATCAAAGTTTATTTTGTTGCATATGGATCTCAACTTGTTCCAATACCATTTGTTGATAAGACTGTCCTTTCTCCATTGAATTGTTTTTACACCTTTGTCAAAAATCAGTGAGTGTATGTGTATTCATATATAAATGAATTTATCTTTGGTCTAGATGTATGTATCTGTCCTTTCACTGAAAACCACACTATCCTGAAATCACATAGTGTGATTTCTCCAAATTTGTTCTTTTTCAAAAAAATTTTTTGTCTATTCTTTTTCCTTTGTTTTATAAATTTTAAAATTAATTGGTCAGTACTTACAAAAAAATCCTGCTGGGATTTTGATTGAAAGTGCACTGAGTCTATAGCTCAATTTGGAAAGAATTGACTTCTTAATAATATTGAGTCTTTTGGTCTATAAACACAGTATATATCTCCATCTATTTAGGTCTTTTTTTTTTTTTGTGGGTCTTGTCGTTTCAGCATGTAGACTCTGGGAGCTGTTCTGAAGCCTTCTGTTTTGTTGAAGTACGCTCGTGTTCTAACTCCTTCCCTATTTATTTGAGACCTTTTCAATTTTTCCCTGGAAACTATACTTGGAGCTGAAACATTGCATTTAATCTACTTCTCTTTACTTGGTGGCATTGGGTGGGGGTGTGTGTGTGTGTGTGTGTGTGATGTTTTGCTTAAAGGACAGCTCCATTAGACTAAACCTTTTGCTTTAGAGCTGAGTTCTGCTGTGTGTTAACTGGTGTTAAAATTCTATACTGGGGTCTTTTCTATCTAGATTAGGAAATACTTTTTCTCATAGGGGCATACTGTCAGGTTTTGAATTGTGAATCTTCCTCTATTTGGGGCCCTCAAACTGTTTTCAGCATTTGAAGTCTGCCATGGTTGTTTGATTCTTTAAACAAAGTTACTTACCTCTTTCCCCAGAGGTATTTGTTTCTCCCCAGGCAAAAAGAAGCAGTTTGAGGGGAATGAAGAGTGGAATTCATTAAAGAAAGATTGGAAAGATGGAAAATTATTTTTTTAAGAGTCAAGGTGAGACCCTCTGAATCCCTTCATCCAAAATCAACAGTTGCTTACATTTTGGCACATTTTCATTCATATTTTTTCCTTGCTATGTTTATCTTTTTCAAAGTTAAATATTCTTACAGTGTGAACTGTCAAAAAATGCTAAGGCTCTTTAGAAAAAAGCAGAACATACACATTGTTGACCTTTCTCCAGTCATCTTCTTCTCAATTCCCACAAACACCTCTTGGAATTTTTATTTGAATTGTAGTGTATTGACTCTATATATGAATTAGGAGGAATTGATGTCTTTGCCCCATTCCATCTTTCACTTCATTCTATAGTATATTTCTTCATTTACTTTGTTTATAGCTAAAATTTTATTGAAAGATATTTTTCTCCATTAAAATCTTTTGTACTTTTGTTACATTTACTCCTAGAATCTTGTTTTCTAATGCTGTTGGATATAGTATCCAACTTTAATTTAATACAAACTTTATTACTTTAAAAAATAAAATGATTTATTTGTTAGGAGAATGTAGAGGTGATTTAGGAGAAGCCAATGGCAACCCACTCCAGTAGTCTTGCCTGGAAAATCCCATGGATGGAGGAGCCTGGTAGGCTTCAGGCCACGGGGTCGCTGAGTGGGAGACGACTGAGCGACTTCACTTTCACTTTTCACTTTCATGCACTGGAGAAGGAAATGGCAACCCACTCCAGTGTTCTTGCCTGGAAAATCCCAGGGATGGGGGAGCCTGGTGGGCTGCTATCTGTGGGGTCGCACAGAGTCCAACACGACTGACGTGACTTAGCAGCAGCAGCAGAGATGATTTATGTCCATTAATGTTTACTTCTTATTTACCTATAGAGTGTCAAATTTTCTAAGTATACATCATATCATCAGAATAAGGGTAATTTTGTTTCTTCCCTTACAATCCATCTATCTACCTTCTGTTTATTTGGTATTTATTTGTTTAGCTGATTGGTGTGTGTTTGTCTGACTGCACTAACTAGGATCTCTAAAAGTATAGAAGTGGCCAAAGAGTAATAGCTTTTCTTGTCTTAACCCACTTTTTAAAGGGAATCTTTTAATATTTCTCCACTGAGTATGCTTTTTGCTTATATTTTTCATTAGTAGCTTTTTATCAGAGTAAACTAGTTAAGAAAAATTATTTCTGAGTTTCTAAGAATATGTTCATATAGGTGATTAAATTTAATCAAATACTACAAATATATTCTATGACTTTTAAGATTTTATTTTGAAAAGGATAAAATATACTTAATTTTTCAAAGCCTAAAGTAGAACTTTCTGGAGTTATTTCTCCACTGATCTCTAGTAGCATACTGGGCACCTACCAAACTGGGAAGTTCATCTTTCAGTGTCCTATCATTTTGCCTTTTCATACTGTTCATGGGGTTCTCAAGGCAAGAATACTGAAGTGGTTTGCCATTCCCTTCTCCAGTGGACCACATTCTGTCAGACCTCTCCACCATGACCCGCCCGTCTTGGGTGGCCCCATACGGCATGACTTACTTTCATTGAGTTAGACAAGGCTGTGGTCTGTGTGATCAGATTGGCTAGTTGTCTGTGATTGTGGTTTCAGTCTGTCTGCCCTCTGATGCCCTCTCTCAGTGCCTAATAACTCCAGAAAGAATGAAGGGATGGAGCCAAAGCAAAAACAACACCCAGTTGTGGATGGGACTGGTTAGAGAAGCAAGGTCTGATGCCGTAAAGAGCAATATTTCATAGGAACCTGGAATGTTAGGTCCATGAATCAAGGCAAATTAAAGTGATCCCACAGGAGATGGCACATTGACATTCTAGGAATCAGCGAACTAAGATGGACTGGAATGGGTGAATTTAACTCAAATGACCATTATATCTACTACTGTGGGCAGGAATCCCTTAGAAGAAATGTAGTATCCATCATAGTCAAAAAAAGAGTTTGAAATGCAGTACTTAGATGCAATCTGAAAAAGGACAGAATGATATCTGTTTTTTTCCAAGGCAAACCATTCAATATCATGGTAATCCAAGTCTATACCCGACCAGTAATGGTGAAGAAGCTGAAGTTGCATGGTTCTATGAAGACCTACAAGACCTTCTAGAACTTATACACCAGAAAGATGTCCTTTTCATTATAGGGGACTGGAATGTAAAAGTAGGAAGTCAAGAAACACCTGGAGTAACAGGCAAATTTGGCCTTGGAGTACAGAATGAAGCAGGGCAAAGGCTAATAGAATTCTACCAAGAGAATGCACTGGTCATAGCAAACACCCTCTTCCAACAACACAAGAGAAGACTCTACACATAGACATCACCAGATGGTCAATACTGAAATCAGATTGATTCTATTCTTTGCAGCCAAAGATGGAGAAGCTCTATACGGTCACCAAAATAAGACCCAGAGCTGACTGTGGTTCAGATCATGAACTCCTTATTGCCAAATTCAGACTTAAATTGAAGAAAGTGGGGAAAACCACTAGACCATTCAGCTATGACCTAAATCAAATCCCTTATGACTATACAGTGGAACTGAGAAATAGATTGAAGGGACTAGATCTGATTGCCATGGGCGGAGTTCCTCATGCTGGCCCCTGGCATGAGGAAGGAGGCTTGGCATACGCAAAGGCGTGATCAAGCCTCATCTGATAGACAGAGTGCCTGATGAACTATGGACAGAGGTTCGTGACATTGTACAGGAGACAGGGATCAAGACCATCCCCAAGAAAAAGAAATGCAAAAAAGCAAAATGGCTGTCTGAGGAGGCCTTACAAATAGCTGTGAAAAGAAGAGAAGCAAAAAGCAAAGGAGAAGAGGAAAGATATACCCATTTGAATGCCAAGTTCTAAAGAATAGCAAGGAGAGATAAGAAAGCCTTCCTCAGTGGTCAATGCAAAGAAATAGAGGAAAACACTAAACTGGGAAAGACTAGAGATCTCTTCAAGAAAATTAGAGATACCAAGGTAACATTTCATGCAAAGATGGCTCAATCAAGGACAGAAATAGTATGGACCTAACAGAAGCAGAAGATATTAAGAAGAGGTGGCAAGAGTACACAGAAGAACTGTACAAAAAAGATCTTCACCACCCAGATAATCATGATAGTGTGATCACTCACACTCACCTAGAGCCAGACATCCAGGAATGTAAAGTCAAATGGGCCTTAGGAAGCAAACACTATGAACAAAGCTAGTGGAGGTGATGGAATTCCAGTTGAGCTGTTTCAAATCCTGAAAGATGATGCTGTGAAAGTGCTGCACTCAATATACCAGCAAATTTGGAAAACTCAGCAGTGGCCACAGGACTGGAAAAGGTCTGTTTTCATTCCAATCCCAAAGAAAGGCAATGCAAAAGAATGCTCAAACTACTGCACAATTGCACTCATCTCACACACTAGGAAAGTAATGCTCAAAATTCTCTAAGCCAGGCTTCAATAATACATGAACTGAGAACTTCCAGATGTTCAAGCTGGTTTTAGAAAAGGCAGAGGAACCAGAGATCAAATTGCCAACATCTGCTGGACCATGGAAAAAGCAAGAGAGTTGCAGAAAAACATCTATTTCTGCTTTATTGACTATGCCAAAGCCTTTGACTGTGTGGATCACAATCAACTGTGGAAAATTCTGAAGGAGATGGGAATCCCAGACCACCTGATTTGTCTCTTGAGAAACCTGTATGCAGGTCAGGAAGCAACAGTTAGAACTGGAAATAGAACAACAGACTGGTTCCAGATAGGAAAAGGAGTAGGTCAAGGCTGTATATTGTCACCCTGCTTATTTAACTTCTATGCAGAATACATCATGAGAAATGCTGGACTGGAAGAAGCACAAGCTGGAATCAAGATTGCTGGAAGAAATATCAATAACCTCAGATATGCAGATGACACCACCTTTATGGCAGAAAGTGAAGAAGAACTAAAGAGCCTCTTGATGAAAGTAAAAGAGGGGAGTGAAAAAGCTGGCTTAAAGCTCAACATTCAAGAAACAAATTTCATGGCATCTAGTCCCATCACTTCATGGCAAATAGATGGAGAAACAGTGGGAAAAGTGGCAGACTATTTTTCCTGGGCTCCAAAACCACTGCAGATGGTGATTTCAGCCATGAAATTAAAAGACACTTACTCCTTGGAAGAAAAGTTACGACCAACCTAGATAGCATATTAAAAAGCAGAGACATTATTTTGCCAATAAAGGTCTGTGTAGTGAAGGCTATGGTTTTTCCAGTAGTTATGTATGGTTGTGAGAGTTGGACTATAAAGAAGGCTGAATACCGAAGAATTGATTCTTTTGGGTTGTGGTGCTGGAGAAGGCTCTTCAGAGTCCCTTGGACTGCAACGAGATTCAACCAGTCCATCCTGAAAGAGGTCTGTCCTAGGTGTTCATTGGAAGGACTGATGTTGAAGCTGAAACTCCAATACTTTGGCCTCCTGATGCGAAGAGCTGACTCATTTGAAAGACCTTAATGTTGGGAAAGATTGAGGGCAGGAGGAGAAGGGGACGACAGAGGATGAGACGGCTGGATGGCATCACCAACTCGATGGACATGGGTTTGGGTAGACTCCAGCAGTTGGTGATGGACAGGGAGGCCTGGTGTGCTGCGGTTTATGGGGTTGCAAAGAGTTGAACACGAGTGAACTGACCTGAACATAGAACTTTTGACCTCCTTCTGCATAGTACAGAGAGTCTGAAATCTCATTTACTCCGACCCATATGTTAGCATTTGCTCTGTGTTTTAATTCTGTCCTTTTTTAAAAATTCCATTAGGCATTATTAGATAGTTATTTTGTAAAGTCAGAGTTCATTTAGATTTATGCATATATTTACTACTTTCTTTTTTATTTTTCTTACATACTAGGCAGTCATCTGAAACCACTTTACTTCTGTCTGAACATATTTATAGTTTCCTTTAGTGAGATCTTTTAAAGACATATCTTTTCATCTTTTATTATAGTATGTCTATATGTTCATCTCAATTCTTTAAAAATATGTTCATGCATATAGAATTTTAGACTGCTGTGTTTTGGATTTTTGTTTTTCCAGCTTATTGAAAATATACTCCTGCTTTCTGGTTTCCACTGTTGTGCTGTTGAGAACTGTTGATCCCTTAAAGGTAATCTGTCATCTATCCCTATGGTCTAGCTGCTTTGAGGACTTTTCTCATTGCCTTTGAAAATTATTGGTGGGGAATTCCTGACAGTTCCCTTCTTCGGAGAGAATTTGAACTTACTTCTCAGAGTCATCCATCACTGCAACTTGAGGGACACTAATGTTTTGGTTTGAGGTTTCTTGGACTACCCTGATGATTTGAATTTGGGCTGTATTTCTGCCCCAGGGCTGATCAGTGCTTAAGGTTCATTTCTTTTTGTTGATTTTCTTCCCTTTTTTCTGCTGAATGCCATGGGCAGCCTCACCACTGTGTGGTGTGAAGGAGGACTTTATATGTTTACTCATTCCTGAGGGTTTGTGTAGTGTTTTGGCATCCTGGCCACTGTTTTGGGGTATGTTCTTTTAACCCTTCTATCTTGGACAGATCCTGGGCTTTGTCTTCTATTTCCCTTGTGTCATGAGATGATTAAAACCACTCTTCAGATACTTTAGGTATAGCAAATGCTCTTGGGGCAAAAGCTGATTATGTGTTCTACTTAACTTTTAGTTTATTAATTCCTTATTGTCTTGTCAGATCTTAGCTACTTTAATAAGATGTATTTTTATAGGTTAAAAACAAATATTTTTATTTGTTTTTAGTGGGAATATTGATCTAAATAATTAGGCCATTATTTGACATTGAAACCTGCTTATTTTTGTGTATGATCCAAATGTAAGTAGTGTTATTATTTTCCCTTTCAGTCTTAGATATTGCTTATTTCTGTCCTCTCTTTTTGTTGTAATAAATTTGTCAGATGTTGATTAATATCTTCAGAGAACCAACTGCTGTCCTTACTGATCATCTTTCTCTATTATAGATTTGTTTTCAATTTCATTAATAGCTCCTGTCACTTTTATTTCTTCCTTCTGATATCTTTTTGTTACTCTAACTTCTTGAGATGCATGTTTAGGTTGATAATATTTAGCCTTTTTTTCCCTAATGGAGAAGGCAATGGCACCCCACTCCAGTGTTCTCGCCTGGAGAATCCCATGGATGGAGGAGCCTGGTAGGCTGCAGCCCATGAGGTCGGTAAGAGTCGGACACGACTGAGCGACTTCACTTTCACTTTCATGCATTGGAGAAGGAAATGGCAACCCACTCCAGTGTTCTTGCTTGGAGAATCCCAGGGATCGGGGAGCCTGGTGGGAGGCCGTCTGTGGGGTCACACAGAGTCGGACACGACTGAAGCAACTTAGCAGTAGGCATTCAGATGTTAAATATACTTTAGTATTACTATAGTATTTATTTATAATATTTATTATATTTCAAACATAAAGTTTTTCTAATTATCTTTTTGGTATTAATTTTTAGCTTAAATACATAAAGGTCAAAGAATATGCTCTGCAGTATTTAATTCCATGAAATTTGTTTAGATATTTTTAATGTCCTAGTCAATTTTCTTTTTTTTCCCTAAGTTCCATGTTAATATATTCTTCCAGCAGTAGTCTACTACTGTGATTGTGTGGAGTATTTTTTTTTTTTTCCCCTCATCAGGTCAAAGTTGTTAATGTGTTCTCCAAATCTTCTATGATTAGTTTTGGTCTGCTTGTATATCTCAGTTATTATCAGAAGAGTGTTAAAATCTCCCCAATTTAGTCATGAGTTTCTCTTTGAAGTTCTGTCACTTTTTACTTTATACATTATAAGATTATTGTAATATATGACCTCCTGATTAATGGATTATTCTAGGTTTTATATCATTATGAAGTGTGATGGCTGTATGTGTTATATTTAAATTTATTTATTTTTCTGGTGAATTGAAGTGTTTGTCATGAATTTTGCTAAGTTTTTTTCTTAGTTAATTAGTTTGTAACTGATATGGCTACAGCAGCTTTCTTTGATATTTTTATGGTGAACTTTTGGTATCCTTTTGTTTCACTCTTTCTGGAAACTTTGTTTTAGATATCTCTTACAAGTAGCATATCTTTGGCATTTTGATTAATTGGCCTGACAGTTTGTAGTTTTTAATTGAAGCCTATTTACATTTGTTATAATTGCCTTTGTATTGGATTTATGTCTACTATCTTATTTTGTGTTTAGTTTTTTTCTGCTTGTTTTATTTCTTTATCATCCTCTTCTAAATTATTTTACATTTTGTTCATTTCTTTGTACAAGCTTGGTAATTATACATTATTTTAGCTATTCTTCTAGTGTTTACCCTAGAAATTACTGCAGCCATACTGATCAGTTAATCAATGACTTCATATATTGGATCATACTTTAAAACACTTTAACTTTTGTGTGTGTGTGTGTGTGTGTGTGTGTGTTTATTTTACTTTATTTTACTTTACAATACTGTATTGGTTTTGCCATACATCAACATGAATCCACCATGGGTGTACATGTGTTTCCAATCCTGGACCCCTCTCCCACCTCCCTCCCCATACCATCTCTATGGGTCATCCTAGTGCACCAGCCCCAAGCATCCTGTATCCTGCATTGAACCTAGACTGGCAGTTCGTTTCTTATATGATATTATACATGTTTCAATGCCATTCTCCCAAATCATCCCACCCTCTCCCTCTCCCACAGAGTCCAAAAGACTGTTCTATACATCTGTGTCTCTTTTGCTGTCTCGCATACAGGGTTATCATTACCATCTTTCTAAATTCCATATATATGTGTTAGTATACTGTATTGGTGTTTTTCTTTCTGGCTTACTTCACTCTGTATAATCGGCTCCAGTTTCATACACCTCATTAGAAATGATTCATATGTATTCTTTTTGCTGGAGAGAGTGTGGAGAAAAGAAAACACCTAAACCTTTAAACTCCAGTTAGTCTCCTCCTGACTTGTATATTCTAATTCTTCTGTCTGGTTTTTGTGTGTTTATTTGCTTTTTAAAAAGCCAAAATGCATTATTTTATTGTTTTAGAAAGCCAGTGTTTATATGCATATATATTAACTTCTGTATTCTTTTTTCTTCCTAAAATCTCAAATATTCCACTTGGAATCACATTGTCTATTGTGCTAGTGGGAGACTCTCAAGTTTTGTTTGTCTGAATATTGTGTTTCTGTCCTTACACTGGGTACAGAATTCTAGCTTGACAGTATTTCTCTCAGCATTCTGGAGATAACAGTTATAGTCAGCAACCATTCCCACTGTTACTTTTTTGAGGATAATATGTTGTTCTTTTTTTGTCTGATTTTATATCTTCTCTTTCTCTTATATATTCTTCAGCTTTTCAGTGATGAGTGTTGTGTAAGTTTCTTTACATTTATTCCTGTTAGATTTGTAAGGCTCCTTGAATCTGAAAGTTGTTATCTTTCATGAGCTCTGAAAATTTTTCAGTTATTTCCTTTTCAGATATTGCCCTCACCTCATCCTCCTTTTGGAACTCTATTTGTACATGTTAGATGTTTTCACTGCGTTCTTAAGGTCTTCTCCTTATTTTCCATCTCTTTGTCTCTCATTATTTTGTTTTGTAAAATTTCTTTATGTCAGCTTTCCGTTTCATGAGTTCTCTTAATATAAGCTTCATCATTATGTTTCATTTCAATTATTTTTAAGTAGAAGTTTTCTTTGGTCCCTTTTCTGATTTGCCATTTCTTCTTAAACTTTTTGTTTTGTTTTTTGCTTGTTTTCCTGCTTTTATTTATACCTTTTTACTTAAACATAATTAAATTGTATTGGATCTGCTTTCAAGAAGTATCCAAACTCAGACCATGTCTCATACCCCCATATTAACTACCTTGGCCTAAGCCACTACAGAGAATATTGCATTAGTTCCTGTTTAGAATTCCCTGGCTCTGCCTTTCCTCCAATTCAACCTATTAATGATTCTTCGTAGCCATAAGATCAATCTTCTGATGACTTATGTCTCAAGAGTAAAGGCATAATCCTTAAAATAGTTTGTAAGATACTGTGTGAATGGGAATTTGATAGCTTTCTAACTTGGTTTCTTACCACTCTGTCTTTCACTCTCTGTGCTGCAGCCATCGTGGCCTTTTGAGTGTTGTTTTTACAGTGTTATACATATTCCCAATCTGGACTGTACATTTGCTATTCCTTTTGTGGAGAATGTTTTTCTATCAGTGTGACTTGTTCTCTCAGTTCCCTTCAGATCTCTGCATGAATATTCCATTATCACTGAGAATTTACCTGACAGTCTCATATAAAATGGCAATCTCCATTCTTTTATTCTCCCTTTAACCTTTTATTCTTCACTTATTACCATTTGACTGATTTCTTTTTTATTATTCTGTCACCATCCATCTCCTACTGGAAGGTAAGCTATAGCAATACAATAGTATGAATGTCTTTTTAAAATAATGTCACAGTTGTGTCCCTAATATCTAATCTAGTCCCTAGTTCCTAATAAGTTCTCAATAAATACTTGTTGAATAAATAAATGGTTACATAGGATTGTTCAAGGCATTGTCAGTATGGTGAGTAGGTACTGACATTTTGGGAAAGTCACAAATCATATTACGTTAGAATACTATGGTTCACCTTCTATGATCTTCTAGATTTCTTCTTTTATTATTGTTACTTTTGGTGTACTTATTTAGTTACTATTGGAGAAATCTTCTGGAAAACTTGAATTGCTTGTGTTTAATTTAGGTCATGGATAAGCAAAATCAGTATAACTTTCAGCATTTTTGAATAAAATTGTCAGAAAAGAAATTTCTTTTAGGCTATTTGACAACAAAACCCATTATTTATAGTTCTCTAAGACAGTTTTCTTTTTACAAATGTTTAACAGATTTTATTTAATTCCATGTAAGTCCTCTAGAGCCCCAAAATAGATCTCCTACCTGATTTTGCCTATCCTTCAGAGGTTACAGTGGAGTGCTCTCTAAAAATAGACAAAGATTAGTAGGAGGCCTAGATTACAAGTATTTCAAAGTGATTTTGAAATGAGGACAGCATAAGTTACATATAGTTGTGCTAGTGTAATTCAGTTCCAAAAGATATATAATACTTGTATTAAAGATCATCTTCCACTACTGTCATAAAATGAAGTGCTGTGATAGTTAAAGACTCATATCAAACATCATCTTTGTGAAACTTTATGATCCTCCCTTGACAGAGTTAATTCCTCTGTGTTTACTTAGTACCATAAACTTTAATAATACCATTTACTAAGAAATATAATAGTTTTTTATAGCTTATGTTCATTAAACTAGGGAGGCCTGACAGATGGGAGTTCTATATTTGTTTTTGTATCTCAGGAAAATGCCAAAATGTTTATTTAAAGAATGAATGAATGAAAATGCTTCAGATATACTTTTCTACATTGTGTCACTGGTTATTAATATTAAATATATATATATAT
>SJXQ01000510.1:87391-109640 GCA_006408695.1 Aepyceros melampus | reverse complement strand
CCTAAAGATAGTAAAAGTTAATACAGGCCTAAATATGACTTTTTAACCTAAGTAAAATAATGTAGTTCACACAGTTAGTTCATTAAGTACACTTTTATTGTTGCTTTTTTCTCTAATTAGATTATGTTTCATCATATGATTATATAACATCTGACAGTCAGGGAACATTTTTTTTTCACATGTGCAAGCTGATGAGATTAGAATTGTTTGTGGTCCATGACAGGTCCAGGCCCTCTTGTTTGGAATTTAAGAAACGTTTCTGTCTTCCTCTGTCTTTGGAAACTGAATGAGATAATAGCTCAGTTGGACTTAATTGATACCTACAGGACACTTCATCCAAAAAAATACCCAGAATGAACACTCTTTTCAAGCACTCATGGAATGTTCTCTAGTAAAAACAAGCCTCAGTAAATTTAAGAGGATAGAAATTATTTCAAGAATCTTTTCTGACTACAATTTTATGAAACTTGAAAGCAACCACAGAAAGAAAAACAGGAAAAGAATGAATACATGGAGACTAAACAACATGCTACTAAAGAAACCAATGGGTCAATGATGTCATCAAAGAAGAAATCAGAAAATATATTAAGACAAGTGAAAATGAAAATACAATCTTAAAAAAATCTATGGGATACAGCAAAAGCTGTTTTAAGAGGGAAGTTAATAGCAATACAGGCCTTCAGGAATCAAGAAATTCTCAAATAAACAACCTAACCTACCACCTAAAGTAAATGAACAGACAAAACCCAAAGTCAGCAGAAGGAAAGAAATAATAAAGATGAGAGAAGAATCAGAGAAGAAACAAATAAAATAGACCTAAAAAGTAGAAAATAGCAGTAAAATCAAGAGTGCTCTTTTTGGAAAGATAACAAAATTGTCAGACCTCTAGGTATGTGCACCAAGAAGAAGAGAGACCCAAATAAAATAAGTGAAAGAAAGAAACAACAACAGATACCACAGAAATAGAAAAAAGAAAAAGTCATCAGAGAGTACTATGAAAAGATCCATGCAAACAAATTGGAAACCAAGATGAAATGGAGAAGTTTCTAGAAACATATAGCCTGCCAAAATTGATTTAACAGGAGATAGATGAGTTGAACAGACAATCATTAGAAGTGAAATAGAAGCTATAATTTTTAAAAGTCCTTCCAAATAAAAGTCCAGGTCCAGACTGGAGAACTCTTATCAGACAAAGAGGAACTTATAGCTATCCTGCTCAAATTATTACAGAAAATTGAGGAGGAGGAACCACTCCCAAATTCATCCTATGACACCACCAGGAGCCAGATACCAAAACAAGACAAAGTACTACAAAAAAAGAGAGAAAATTACAGGGGCTTCCTTGGTGGCTCAGTGGTAAAGAATCCTCCTACCAATGCAGAAGACACGGGTTTGATCCCTGTTCCAAGACGATTCCACATGCCACAGAGCAGCTACACCCATGAGCCACAACTAGTAAGCCTGTGCCCTAGAGCTTGGGAGCCACAAGTGTTGACCTCATATGCCACAACTACTGAAGCCAATGGCCTAGAGCCTATGCTCTGCAATAAAAAAAGCCACTGCAATGAGAAGCCCACTCATCGTAACTAGGGGGTAGCCTCCACTCACTGCAACTAGGTAAATCCCATGCAGCAACAAAGACACAGCACACTGAAATAAATAAGATTATTTTAAAAAGAGAAAATTACAGATGAATTTCTTTGATAAATATAGATGAGAAAACTCTAAACAAAATATTTGCAAACTGAGTCCAACAATAAATACATGATCAAGTTGAATTTATTCCATTTGCACAAGAATAGTTCTGTATATCCAAATCAATCAATGTGATATACCACATTAACAAAAGGAAAGATAAAAAACCACATGATCATCTTAATAGATGCAGAAAAAGCATTTGACCAAGTTCAGTGTCCACTTAAAAACATTGTCAGCAGAGTGGTTATAGAGGGAACTTATCTCAACATAATAAAAGTGATTCATGACAAATCCATAGTTAACATAATTCTCAATTCATAATTCCATTAGTCATGTATAGATGTGAAGTTGGACTATAAAGAAAGCTGAGTGCCAAAGAATTGATGCTTTTGAACTGTGATGTGGGAAAAGACTCTTGAGAGTCTCTTGGACTGCAAGGAGATCCAACCAGTCAATTGTAAAGGAAATCAGTCCTGAATATTTACTGGAAGGACAAATGCTGAAGCTGAAATTCTAATGCTTTGGCCATCTGATGCAAAGGACTGACTCATTGGAAAAGACACTGATGCTGGAAAGATTGAGGGCAGGAGGAGAAGGGGACAGCAAAGGTTGAGATGGTTGGATGGCATCACAGACTCGATGGACATGAGTTTGAGTAAGCTCTGGGAGCTGGTGATGGACAGGGAAGCCTGGCATGCTGCAGTCTATGGGGTTGCAGAGTCCGACATGCCTGAGTAACTGAACTGAACATAATTCTCAATGGTGAAAACCTGAAAGACTTCCCAATGACTTTAGAAATAAGATGAGGATGCTCACCCTCACCACTTTTATTCCACATAATATTGGAAATCCTAGCAACAATTAAATAAGAAAAAGATATAAAAGACACTCAAGATTGGAAGGGAAGAGGTAATTCAGTTCAGTTCAGTCGCTCAGTCATGTCCACCTCTTTGCAACCCCATGAATTACAGCACACCAGGCCTCCCTGTCCATCACCAATCCCCGGGGTTCACTCAGACTAGTGTCCATCGAGTCAGTGATGCCATCCAGCCATCTCATCCTCTGTCATCCTCTTCTCCTCCTGCTCTCAATCCCTCCCAGCATCAGAGTCTTTTCCAATGAGTCAGCTCTTCGCATGAGGTGGCCAAAGTACTGGAGTTTGAGCTTTAGCATCGTTCTCTCCAAAGAAATCGCAGGGCTGATCTCTTTCAGAATGGACTGGTTGGATCTCCTTGCAGTCCAAGGGACTCTCAAGAGTCTTCTCCAACACCACAGTTCAAAAGCATCAATTCTTCAGTGCTCAGCCTTCTTCACAGTCCAACTCTCACATCCATACATGACCACAGGAAAAACCATAGCCTTGACTAGACAGACCTCAGTTAGCAAAGTAATGTCTCTGGTTTAGAATATACTATCTAGGTTGGTCATAACTTTTCTTCCAAGGAGTAAGCGTCTTTTAATTTCATGGCTGAAATCACCATCTGCAGTGATTTTGGAGCCCCAAAAAATAAAGTCTGACACTGTTTCCACTGTTTCCCCATCTATTTCCCATGAAGTGATGGGACCAGATGATCTTCATTTTCTGAATGTTGAGCTTTAAGCCAACTTTCTCACTCTCCTCTTTCCCTTTCATCAAGAGGCTTTTTAGCTCCTCTTCACTTTCTGCCATTAAGGGAGGTGTTATCTGCATATCTGAGGTTATTGATATTTCTCCTGGCAATCTTGATTCCAGCTTGTGTTTCTTCCAGTCCAGCATTTGTCATGATGTACTCTGCATATAAGTTAAATAAGCAAGGTGACAATATATGGCCTTGACATACTCCTTTTCCTATTTGGAAGCAGTCTGTTGTTCCACGTCCAGTTCTAACTATCACTTTCAACAAGAGGCTTTTTAGCTCCTCCTCACTTTCTGCCATAAGGGTGGTGTCATCTGCATATCTGAGATTATTGATATTTCTCCCAGCAATCTTGATTCCAGCTTGTGTTTCTTCCAGTCCAGCGTTTCTCATGATGTACTCTGCATATAAGTTAAATAAGCAGGGTGACCATATACAGCCTTGACATACTCCTTTTCCTATTTGGAACCAGTCTGTTGTTCCATGTCCAGTTCTAACTGTTGCTTCCTGACCTGCATATAGTTTCTCAAGAGGCAGGTCAGATGGTCTGGTATTCCCATCTCTTTCAGAATTTTCCACAGTTTCTTGTGATCCACACAGTCAAAGGCTTTGGCATAGTCAATAAAGCAGAAATAGATGTCTTTCTGGAACTCTCTTGCTTTTTCCATGATCCAGCGGATGTTGACAATTTGATCTCTGGTTCCTCTGCCTTTTCTAAAACCAGCTTGAACATCTGGAAGTTCATGGTTCACGTATTGCTGAAGCCTGGCTTGGAGAATTTTGAGCATTACTTTACTAGCGTGTGAGATGAGTGCAATTGTGTGGTAGTCTGAGCATTCTTTGGCATTGCCTTTCTTTGGGATTGGAATGAAAACTGACCTTTTCCAGTCCTGTGGCCACTGCTGAGGTTTCCAAATTTGCTGGCATATTGAGTGTAGCACTTTCACAGCATCATCTTTCAGGATTTGAAATAGCTCAACTGGAATTCCATCACCTCCAGTAGCTTTGTTCATAGTGATGCTTTCTAAGGCCAGTTGACTTCACATTCCAGGATGTCTGGCTCTAGGTGAGTGATCACACCATCGTGATTATCTTGGTCGTGAAGATTTACGTTATTGTGTATTATATAACAGCAAACTGGGTCACCAACAAGTCAGCTTTGTGTCTTCCTTTGCCCGAGGCTGGGAGCTGGATGTCATGGAGTGTGAGAGGCTGTTTCTTTGCCAGGATGACTGTAACAAGTCTCACAGATGTGCATCTTCTCATGGTCCTGGAGTTGGGAGTTGGAGATAAACGGTTAGAGGGCAGGTTTCTCCTGTGACCATCTCCTTTGCTGTCACACCATCTCCCTCTATGTGTCTGGGTCTGAATCTCTTCTTCTTATGAGGACACCATTCATATGGGACCTTCTTGTACCTCAACCACCTTTTTAAAGGCCTCTCTCCAAGTGTATCCCCACTGAGGTCCTGGGGTCAGGACTTCAGCCCCAAGTGTGTGAGGGACTCCATTCAGCCCCTGATGGAAACCGGGGGCACAAACAGCAAGGGGAAGCCCAAAGCCTGGGCTGCAGACAGACTCCTAGAAAAAGTGGCTGTCAGGCTGGGTCAGGGGCTCAAGGAAGGATGGGCCAGCATCACGAAGGGATGGCTTCTAGGCTGGAAGGGGTTCCTGCTTTCATGTGGTTCCACCTCCTGCTCAGAACAAACCAGGACGCTTTGCCTGCCAAGAAGGGAGCTGAGCCCCAGTGTGTGTCTCCTGATGGCCTTGGGCTTCCAGTGTCCACGCTGGTGCAACATTGCTCACGAGCCTGCTTCAGAGAAGAATGTGGCTTCTTTTCACAGATTTTTAAGGAAACCAATTCTTATATTTTAATGAAAGGGAAAGCAAATGATACGGTGCCTTTCAATAGACCTTTTGTTAAGAATGCACACATCCTGGAGATATATTCCTGCTTGGTTTTTTTTTATTGTTGGTTTTTTTTTTTACATTTCCTATAACATACACACATGGATTTACCAGCTGAATTTTCTTTGACCTCAGAAACCTGTGTAAATCAAGACTCTAGGCATAGACTGCTTTCTCCCCCCTCCCACTTCAAACAAATACCCAATTTCTGTTGGATTCCAGCAGCTCTGTCAACTCTCCCAGGAGCAACAGTTGGTAGAAAAAAGCAGAGGCATGAAAGCCTCCTCCCAGACACGTTTAGCAAATGCTTCTTATTTTCATGTTTCACGATGATTTACTGAAGCATTCCAAGTGCCTCCCGGCGACCCGTCCCGCACCCCAGCGCTGGAGATAAATGTCCTTGCCGACTCCCCAGCATTTGCCGATCTGGTCCTGGCCCGTTTTTTTGCTGCACCCCCAAGGAAATAAGAGTCCTGTGTATTCTAGGGAAAAAAAACACTCCTTTCAGAGCCTCCCCCTTCGCGGCCTGTGCAGTGGGGATGCTGCCGGTGGCCGGGAACAGAGTGGCCTTCTGTGGGCCACCGGCCGCAGACTGGCTGTCTGCAAGGGGAGTTCCTGCTGCCACGGCCTGCTGCCAGGCCCCTCCTGCTCGGCTGGGAGCTGAGCTGCAGCCTCGGGAGCCTGGAGCAGGACGAGCCCAGAGCAGGGAAGACAGGCACTGTCGCTCTTTCCTGAGTGGACTCATGGCCTGGCCTCTGGGCCTGTGCGTCCCTGATGGCTCTCCGGGCAGCGGGTGCAGAGCAGCTGGCCTGGCTGCTGGCTGTTCTCCTGAATCAGAGGCCTGTGGAAGCGGAACCCAAAGCAAGGGTGGTGGGTGGGAGGACTGTGCACACTCCTCTTCCTCCCCGGGGGGCCTGGAGGCCTGTGTGTCCTGGTGCATCCAGGGTCTGCACAGGGCTCCCGGGGCCTTGGCCTGGTTCCGCTCGTCGGGTTGAATTCTGATAGCTTGTTATTATGATGCCTCTCTGTTTCATTCAGAAAACTGTGAATTCATTCTGAAACGGAGAAAATATTGTCTTTATGTCTCAAAAAGCCATGATTCTTGCTTGCAAAACAACTAAACCAAACAATCAAAAAGCAAAAGCAACCCCCCTTCACCTCCCCAGTGACCGGACAGAGACGGAGGCGTTTCCTCTTTCAGGAGGATGAATTAGACGCACTTTTCCTGTTCCTCCACGAAGCACAACTGAAATCAGTGGGCGTCAAAAGTCTAATACATGAAGTGAGAGTCTGACAGTGGAGGCAGACAGGTGGACAGGAACCAAGAGGCCCCCGAGAACAACACAGAGTGGGACAGGGGTCCCCGGTTTCTCTCTGCCTCGTGCCCCAGACCTGGGCCGAAATAATCCAGAAGCTAAGACGTGGTTGAGGACCAGGGAAGGGAGCCTCACAGGACAGAGAGCTTTTAGACAATAACCTAATCCTGCCCAAACCCACCCACACCAGCAAATGGCCCAGAGGGAGCCCAGCTGGAGGGGCCAATGCTGAGTCATCCAAGTCCCAGGAGACTGGGGAGCAGGGCAGGATGAGTGGAAAGAGAGAAAATGTGAGAATACAGTGTGTTTTCCTTCTCTTGTTGAGTTCTCCAAACGGTGTCTGACAGTCTAAGCAAAATTTATGAAACTTCTGGATATGTGAGAAGAAATATTTAAGCCAATAATTTTTTTGAGTGATGGAAGAAAAGGGGGTATAAAGTGATGCAGGTTTTCTACATGTGACATCAGTCCTGGTGATGGCAGGGATCTCTATGCATCCACCCCTGGAGGGGTATACCAAGGAGTATATTTCCATTGGAATTCTAAAATCAAGTTTAAAGGACCTATGAAAAAGTGAAAGTGTTAGTCACTCAGTCGTGTCCAACTTTTTGTCATCCCACCTGGCTCCTCTGTCCATGGGGTTTCCCAGGTGAGAATACTGGAATGAGTTGCCATTTCCTTCTCCAGGGGATCTTCCTGACCCAGGGATTGAACCCAGGCCTCCTGCATTTCAGGCAGATTCTTTACTTTCTGAGCCATGTGAATTGACACTTATTTCAAAACAAATATTTGCATTTACTAAAATATGGTACTCTGACTGTTGCCAGTCTTTCAGTCCCTGCTTTTTGGAGGACTCTCAGACTCATCTGTAGGGACCATGGCAGAAGGAACACTATGTTTTCTGAGTCACTAGGGAGCTCTCACCTGCAAGAGAACCCTTGATTCGACCATCATACAATAAGAATTTCAGAGGTCAGTTCCTCTGATACTGCAGGTGTATCAGCATCAGGCTGCCTCCTTCTCTCTGATCTTTCTCAGCATCCATGTGACAACATTCGTGCTGAGCTGGCAGGTCCAGAGGGAGTCGAGGGGTGATGGGTCTTTCTCTTAGGAGACACACTCCTGTTTCTAGGAGCTACCCTGACCTGCACTCAGTGGCCAGCGTGGGGTGGTGAGCTGTTTCTGGACGAAGTGGTGGCCATGTGAAGGATGGTGGAGCCTGAAGTGTCACCTGAGACGAGGAGGACCAGGAGGGGTTTGATGCCAAAGGGACTGTTCTCAGTCGAGGTCATGACTTACGTTTGGTCCTGCAGCAGCTTCTTGGGTGAGCAGGTTGACAGCTCAGTTTAGGCAAGAGAGTGACTGTCACAGTTGTTAATTAACAGCCTCATGGGGCCAATGAGTGCAGGCCTGGGGTCTGAAGAGCATTTAAAAACATAACTGTCTTCACTTTCAGAAGCCTCACTCTAGACAGGGGTTATTTTGTGGATTTGCGCTGTCCAGGTAGGGTTTTTTTGTTACATTATTTAATTTGTTGCTTAATTATCATTTGACACAGGGATGGCTTTCGGCCAGTGGGACAACTTGCTCCCCATATTGGAATGGCCTTCAGATTCCTGGCCAGGTCCTGGGACACTCAGCTGTTCCAAACATAGGCTTGTCCTCTGGCCTGCTAGTAGCCAGGCAGCATGGGCATGGGTGTAGGACCTGGCCAGGGCTCCCAGCCCTGCAGGATCTCTGTTTCCCTCATGGTCTTCGAGGTCTGTGGACGGCGCATTGACTGTCCATGGATCCCCACACAGAAGCTCCTTCATGACAAAAGCTACTTGTTTATAAATGTGGTCACAGATTTCTCCAAGAAGAATGCCAAGCTGTAGGATGCCTTTCTGGCAGAGAGAAAACTAGAAAGCGTGGGAAACGTGAAGAAGACTATTTCCTGACTGCATTCTAAGCAGAATACTGCAGTTTATCCCACCTGTATTCTGAACATTGCCCATCTTAGTGATCCCCGAGGAAGTACTCATTGGTTGACTTGTCCTGGTATGCAGTAGGCACTCAATTAATGTGTGTTGGGCAGCTTGGGGGTGGGCCTGGCATTTCTCTTGCAGCATCTAGTTATTATAGGGGCTCAGAAGTGCAGACTCTGCAGACTAACCCTCATTTAAAAGCAGCAAAACCCAGAGTTAACCCAGTTTTCTCTTCTTATGCTCTTCAAAGCAGTTCTGGTTTGGCTTTCAGCATCTGTTCTGGAGAAGGGTTTGGATGAAGTTGTATTTTATCTGTCATTCCTCCCTGTCTTAGGTCTGCAGGGAGGGCCCCCAGTCCCTGTGGGTCTCTGCCTGCCGAGACTAAATAGTGCCTATTGTAGATTTAAAATATGCATCAGAGTTTCAAAAACAAGAGGAGCAGGAGAGAAGCTTCTAAATTCTCATCAATGTCTAAATACATTTTAAAAAATATAATAAGTGTACGTGTGTGTGCGTGCATTTGTGTGCCTGAATAATCTGCATTCATTTATGTGTGGGTGTGTGCATGAGCATGCATGCATGTGTGTGCATTCATGTGTGTGTGTGTGTGTGTGTGTGTGTGCGTGTCCAAGTAGAAGGGACAGCCCGGAGACCTTGTCAGTGGCTGCAGTCACTATTCCCTGTATCTTGGTTAAAATATCACAGCACAACCCGTAGGGCATACACTCACATCGACCTCAGAGCAGTTTCTTTCTGAAAGTTTTCATACAAGGAAAAGTTGTTTAAGGCTCAGCCAGGTTGCTCAACACATTATGTATTTATTCAATTTTATTTATTTGCTTTTAATTTCATAGCTCCTGGGACCTCAGGCTTTGGCTTATTCCTAAGAAGGCCCAGTGTGTTTCTCTGAGGTTTAGTTCACGGTGGGAGAAAGTTCTCAACAAATGGGGGATTCTGTGAAGTGTGTATGTTGTTGATGGGCATTGAATAGTATTTGCACCCTTCTGGGAAGATTCTTACTTCAGAACTTGTTTCTCATTTTGAAGCCCCAGGTCAGGCAATGTGACGGAGGAGTCCCTCGTCTCTCTCCATCATGTGTGCTGGCCTTTGGCTTGGCCACTTCTTAGTTATTTAAATAAGAACCAGTTATTTATCATTATTTTTATTTAAATTAGTTATTTAGATGAGAACCAGCAGTGTTATCAGAAAGGGACTTGTCAGAGGGTAATTCTTGAGGCAAACCAAGGAAAGAAAGAAACATGTCAGAATCAAGGCCTAAAACGAATTTAACACAAACGTTTCTACTCAAAGAATAGAAAAATATGTATATATGTTTTCAAAGACATATGGATTTTTTAAGCTTTAAAAATAATTTTTAATAACTCTGGAAAATGGCAGTGTATCCATTTTACAAACAACGGGTGTGAGCCACGTGCTATGGTGTAGCCTGCGGGGTGGCCTTTTGGACTGTGCACACCTACCTGCCCGATCCCCTTGATTTTGTTCTAATAGTCGTCAGTTCTATCCTTGGGGCGTGTACTGAAAAGGCCTACATGGACCCAGAGAGTAGTCTGGACTTCAGACTCCCACTCAGCCTGGGTTCCGGCCTCGGTCCACGGGCGGCCTCGTCCATCCAGTGCGCGAGGCTCTGCGCGGCCAGCGGTTCCCGCTGTCTGCGATTGGTCCACTCCTCTGCAGAGACAGACGCTCGGGGCTGTGACGGATCTTCTGTCTCGGGAAGGCGGGGCCGCGGCGGAAGCTTCCTGGGCTGCCGGCCTGGGGAGGTGCAGTGACCAGCACAGGGCCCGGGGCCCAGCACGTGACTGACACACTCAGCGCATCACACCCAGAGGCAGTCTGCTCACCTGGCAAAGAAATACCCTCAGGAGGTGACATTCATTCCAGAGATAATGCAATTCAAGTTCTAAACGTTTTCAGACTTATCAGTGTCAGGATTCTCTTTATTGCCAAACAAAAACAATGTGGAAAGTATGAAACTGAAAGGCCACCGCTAATAAAAATGACAATTTGTACGTCATTATTCAATAATTCTGCCATCACTTTAGCAGTCAGTGTTTAAAAATATCTTTCTACATACAGAGAGGCCAAATTTAGTAGGGGTTTTAATAGGCCCCATAACTACAGTTTTTTCCTGATGTGGCTTCTTCAGCTATAACCTTTTAATAAGCTTATAGATGATGTTTTAAAAAGTTTCATAAATTCTTAAAATTGTTTCTCTTCTATATCTGTCAGAAGGTTAGAAAAATAATGCATATTCAGGATTGTGTATGAATTTGTATAAAACTGCCAGGAAGGAGACGTGTGTGTGTGTGTGTGTGTGTGTGTGTGTGCCCTTTTGAATTGTAAAGATGTTGCATGGCCGTGAACCTCAAACTTACTCCAGGCCTTATGACTTTGGGGTTATTCGAAACTCTGACTCTCTCAGCTGTCTGATCCATCATCCTGCTTATTGCAGTACCCTGGTAGAAGCTTTAGTGAGCTCTTTATAACCTGATTCATTTCTTTCTTTAGGGCTGTGCAGAAATTTGAACAATCCTACAAACTCATTTTGATGAGGTTTGAATTTTGTATACATTTCAATAATATTAAGCCATGAATTCTTTGCACATAAAAAAGTGTTTTGAAAACTGTACACTTTCTGGTATTTTCTATTTCAGGTACACCCCAGGCAGATACCCTGGAACTGTTTTTGCAAACTTGTACAAATTGCCTTGAGGATGAAGTGTTTTTCCTCCCACTTTTGGGAATGTTTTGCCATCATTTCTTGCCATTGACTTGGCTGGAAAGTCAGCATCCATCCTGTCATTTCACATATTGTCACCATGTCCACAGCAGTGAACATTTTAATTTAGTTAATTTAATACAGCTAATTTCATATTAAGCCAATAAGTAGCCTCAGTCCATTTGTACAGTGATTTATTACTAATTTTGCACCCCAAATTTTCAACACATTTCCTTTTTTTCTTGCTTGTATTTATGTATGGTTTGTATTATTTATTTATTGGCATATAGTTGATATACAATGTTGCATTAGTTTCTGCTGTACAGCAAAGTGAATCAGTTACACATATACATAGTTCACTCTTTTAGATTCTTTCCCCATATAAATTATTAGAGAATATTGAATAGTGTTCTCTGTGCTATACAGTAGGCCCTTATTAGTCATCTATTCTGTATACAGTAGTCTGTTTATGTCAATCTCAGTCTCCCAACTTATCCCTTCCCCCCTTTGGTAACCCTAAGTTTGTTTTCTACAACTACGACTAGATTTCTCTTTTGTAAATCCGGCCATTTGTACCTTTTTTTAGATTCCACATATGAGTGATGTCATATGATACTTGACTTTGTCTGACTTACTTCCCTTAGTATTGATCATCTCTAGGTCCATCCATGTTGCTGCAAATGACATTATTTCCTTTTCATGGGTGAGTAGTATTCTGTTGTATGTATGCACCACATTTTCTTTATCCATTCATCTGTCAGTGGAGATTTAGGTTGTTTCCATGTCTTGGCTGTTGTAAATAGCGCTGCACTGAGCAATGGGGTGCCTGTATATTCTTGAATAATGGTTTTCTCCAGATATATACCCAGGAGTTGGATTGCTGGATCATATGGTAGTTCTATTTTTAATTTTTTACAATATATTTCATATACAATATTGGCAAAATGTAAAGCTGACAAAAAGCATTAAAAGTGCCTTTCAGTTGATCTTGATTTACTTTAGAAGGTTGTCTGCCAGTAGGTCTTTACACAGACCACTGGGAGGTAAGACTGTGCCTGGAGAGAGTTTCACTCTGAGAGCAGCAGGGTGAGGACATGGATTCTCCGTGCCTGGTGGGCAGGCGCTTGGTGGGGCTGAGCTGGGCAGAGACCAAGGGCTAACAGGGTCCCTGGGTAACCTACCAGGGTCCCCAGGGTAACTACCAGTATCTCAGGGCACTGCACCAAGGAAATGCACAGTTTAAATGCTATAACTTGAGTATATCAATTTGTTTCAACATGTCAACTAAGAAAGACAACTGGTTCTGTTGGAATCAGGAAAGGCTGGGGGATGAGATCGAGGTTCAAATTCTGCTTCTACCACTTCTAAACACAATGAGACATTTACATTATTAAAATTCAGTTTTAATAATGAATTTTAATAATAATAACAACAGGATGCTTGGGGATGGTGCACTGGGATGACCCAGAGAGATGGTATGGGGCGGGAGGTGGGAGGGGGGTTTGGGATTGGGAACACGTGTACACCCATGGCAGATTCATGTTGATGTATGGCAAAACTAATACAGTATTGTAAAGTAAAATAAATAAAATAAAATTCAGTTTTAGTTGATGGATTGCATTTACCAGCCCATCCCAAATTTACAGGGGTTGGAGTATCAAATAAAGGCTGGGTATGAAAAAAAACACATAAAGCTGGAGTAGTTTATCATTAGTAGACAGAATTTTCTATTTTATTAATAACAAAGTCTCTGAATATAACTGATTCTTGTAGATACTTTGTCTTACGACGAGCATTTAAGTTGTTTACATTTTGTGGGTTATTTCTTTCCATCTTAGACTTGAGTTTATCATAGAAACAGAGCTAGAGTGGCGGTTGCCAGGGACCAGGGGAACAGAGAGAGGCTGGTAGAGTGTATACATTTCCAGCTTACAGGCAGGATAATTTCTGAGGATTGAATATAAAATGTGGTGACAACTGTTGATCACTGTTTGTATCACTGAAATTTGCTAAGAGAGAAGAACTTAAATGTCCTCACACATGACGCTAAACGTGAGGAGACGGATGTTGGTTAACCATGTGTGGGAAATCCTTTCACGGTGCACACGTGCATCAGATCACTGCAGAGTACACTTTCCATATCTTACAGTTGGGTCAATTGTAACTCAATGAAGCTGAAGTTAAAAAAAAAAAAAAGACTCAAGTTTAAAGATCAGAAGAAAATGAGCAGTACTGAGACTCCTTCAAAGAACTGATGTAGAAATAATCTCTGTTGTATTTGCTCTTTCTTTCAAAAGTTCCGTCCTCTGGACCGAGCCGAGGAAACAGGCATCAGGGACCAGACCGGTGCTGGGAAAGCGGGACGCGGCTGGCTCCCAGGATTCACGGGAATGTTGGGTCTTTCACCTCTGCCGTCCTCTCTCCCTCCTTCTTCAAGCACTGAAGTTCAACAGGCTCCTACAATTTGTTACCTTCTGAACTTCTTCTGCTGTTGACCTTTGTGTCCTGGACTCAGGAACAGGAGTGTAGGGAACCGCAGAAAGAATACAGTTACATTACTTTGCATCTTTCATTTAAAGAAACCCTCAAACATGATCTACTTTGTTGTTACCTTAAAACTTTAGGGTGAAGTTAATATAATTAAATTTATGTAATTTAAATTAATAGATCGGTTTTTCAAAATGTAGTGCATCTAGGTGGCTTGTGCTACGGGGACTCTGAAGGAAATGGACATTTGGCTTTCAGATACTGTGATGGTGTGGACTGGGCCAAAGCAGGGGCTGTGGCTGTATTTAATGTCTGGGTCCTCAGATGTACGTCTTCTACTCCATAATAGCAGAAATACTGGAAAATTCACATCTAGTTTTGGGGGACTACAGAATGGAAACTGTGTCTAGCTGTTCCTCTTGTTCAACCACAAAGGGTGTGGATCGCTGTTTCATTATGGTCTGTTTGCTGGGTCAGAACCCTGTCTCTGCAAGGGAGACAGAAAGTAAGGGCTGTGGCGTACAGCCACCAAGTTGATGTGTTTGTTTTGTGTCATACAATCAGTTCAGTGTGAATTCTGAGCCATTTTGTCAAATGTGGCCACTGTTTACTTCTGCTCCAAATCTTCACTTCAGGGCTATTTCCCCTCCAGCTGGGGAGAGGGTCTGTGCTGTGCAACCCTGGGCTCTCAATAAACTGTCCCAGTTTCTGTCCCTCCATGCACCCTTGGCACCTGCCTCATCCTGCCATGGGGGGGACCCTGGCCGCTGTGGTCTCCACCTCCACCCCGAGAACAGTTTCTCCTGCATTTCCTCAACACCCCACACCTGGCTCTGCCACCTCTGCATCTGGCTAGCGCCACCACCATCCTGGCACAGCCTGCCCACTCCCTCCAGGTGTGCCCCAGCTCTGAGCTGGCGCATCTTCCCCAGGTCACGCTCTGCCAGGCAGCCCGGGGTCCTATGGCTCTGCGGATCTGCCCTTGAGACACATGCAGGATGCTAAGGGCGATGCCCAGACCACCTGAGCAGGTAGTGTTCTAGGCAAGCTGGTCTGCTGGTCTTTCTTCAGTTTGGAACCTCCCCACTTGGAATAATCAGATGCTCTTCTCCTGAGATCACATCTGCTGAGGTGATGGGAGGCTCTTAGCATAGTCTGGGCTTTCAAGGTGATGGATGGGAAACTCCAGGCACTTGGCGTTTGGCAGTTTGTTGGGGGTGGGGAGGGGGAGGTGCTAGAGTCTCTGAGGGCTGAGCTCTAACTGCAGGGGGTGGAAGGAGGCTACCCATCCCTGAGGGTGGGAAGAGAGGGCAGGAGTCTATGAGATGAGTCTGAAGACAGACGAGAAAACTGGTATCCTCGGGGGCTTTGTCTCCAAGCCACGCGTCTCCCCTTGCCCCCATCCCAGCTGCCAGGGAAAGTGGGGCAGGGGGTAAAGGAGCCTGATAAACGAGTGCAGCTGTGGACTGAACTTAACTAGAGCTTTTCCTGAGCCATGATGTCTGTCCTCTGAAGTCTAAACAGCAAAGGGTATGCGGGCCTGAGTGGATGTAGCTCTGCTCCTCGGAGACGGGGGCTGAAGGGATCCGCCAGCCCCGGGGGATGAGTATCATAACGAGGAAGAAAATGTGCGCTAGAGGTTTGCCCAGTGAGCTCTCGCTCATGCTGGTAAGCACATCTATTCTGTGCTCAGGATTTCTCCTTTTACTGTCCATAGAGCTGTTCACTGTGGCCTGATGTAATCGTGGTCATACTTTCCTAGTGTGTCGGCGCCTGGGTGAAGCTGTGCATACAATCACGTGCTGACTTACACGTTCTCTCCAGATTTCTCATTTGACAGACTCCCACTTACAAAAAGACTATTCTTTTGCCCAAAGGGCCAGAAAATCTTGGGAAATACTGCATTTTTCTGCCCTGATCATAGACTGTTGGTTTTCAGGAAGATGCAGGAGACATCAATGAAGCTTTTGCTCAATGCCCCAATTATAGGCACATACTCAGACTCTGCAGCCATCAGGGACCTGGCAGCTGTGTGCACATCATAAGCATGAACCCATGTTGCTTCCATGCCAGGGCTCTCTTCCAAGCCCTTGTGTGTGGACCATCCATCCTGCCTCATAATTGCCCTGCTAGTCTTAAAGCAACATCCTCCTCAGACACACGTGCTTGAAAGTTTGAAAGTCAAAGAACATGTGCAAAGGAGAAAGCAGCTGATCTCGATTGTCAAGAGGAAGACAGTGTGCACATCATGACCACAACCTAGAAAGAGGCCGGGAGCCCTGCACTGAAAGTACGACCTGCACGTTCCAAGTGTGTGTGGATTCAGGCTCTCGGCCGGTGCAGCAGCAGCCTGTATCCAGGGACAGGTGCACACAGACCTTCTCACTCATAAATGCTACTACCTGAGTCGTCTTCTTGATGGAGACTTAAAATGGGCAAAGTTTCTCTCATTGTCCCAGGAAGACACTGCCAACAGGTGATGTGTGGAATTAGGACCCAGAGGAATCAACAGAGATCGAATGAATGGAACCAGAAGATCCCATTCTGGTCTTTTTGCTGCCTGAGCCATTAAAATTCTCTTTTTTTCTTAAAATTATTGACAGTCATCCCCTAACTTTGTGGAAGTTCAGCCGCTCACAGGTGCTGTAAGAAAATCCCTTGGTGTCACCTCATTTCCAGGGTCATGTTTCCTTTCTCCCACAGGCGCCTCCAGAGTGAGCCAGGCAAAGATGATTGCATTCCGCTGGTTGTGTGCTGCCTTTCTCCAGCTCTGTGGCCTGTGGTGCAGTTATTCACTGTAAATGCAATACGTTATGATTTCCTGCCTAATTCAAATGTTATGAACATTCTGCAGTCTTACTTTTGTTTCTCTGCTATTTCTAGCATTTTTCAAATAAACAGTATTAGAAGAAAAGAGCGTGTGCAAATGTAGCTCGCTCACTGTCGCCGTGTCCCATTTCTGCTCCAAGTGCGCTTGTCAGCTCTGGAGCATCTTCTCTTTCTCGTCTGGAGAGAAAACTCGAAAATCTTTAGGTCTGAGAAGCTTGGGGGTCAAACATTTAAGAAAGAGCCTCCATAAAAATATTTTGATAAAGAGCCTCTCAAAGCTCTTTATACCTTTTTGAGAGAATCGTTTCTTTGAGTCAGTGAAGGCAGACTTTGTTCAAAGCTCCTCATAACTTCTCGAGACAAGAAAATCGCTCTAATAGCCATGGAGGGAGCTGCCGGAAAGACCTCTGGCTTGGAGACCATCACGGGGTTTATTCGGCGCCGACCGAAGGCTCCGGTTTTAGGGGGACTTGGCTGGGAAGCAGACTCACCCCAGGTGCTCACTCTCTACCTGTCCCCCACTTGGGTGGCAGCATCACTCTGTTCATCTTGTCGTTATTTCACCTGGTTCCAGAGGGAGCTGACGGGGACAGGCAGCCCCTGGCAGAGTGGGCAAAGGGGCTCGATGGGCTGGCAGCTTGTGCCCGGCATCCTGATGGTAGCTTCTCAGACTTGCCTGGGGTGGGCTCTTGGCTGAAGCCACAAAGGTGGCACAAACATAAGATGACAGGGCTGAGAAACCAGGTCCGGCCCAGCAGTGCCCACAGTGGAAACAGGACTGAGTCAGCCTCTGACCGGCCACTGTCTCCTGGACACGGGACCATGGAACTCGGACTGAGAGAAAAGCGTGACACTGATTTTTTTTTCCCTTGAAATTTTTTCTTTTCATATTGTTGATTTTGTTCAGGAGAACACTGTAAAAGTTTCATGAGATAATTTATTGTACAACATGTGAAATAGATAATAGGTTCTTTTTCTTGCTAAAGCTCTTAATCTCTTATCTAGACTCAGTGAAACCCCTCTGCAGTATAATAATTACTTTTTAAGAATCTACAGTAATCTTCTATAACTGCATAGTTGCACGTATGTTCATATATACAGAGAGTTAATATCTGCACGCATGTAATTTCAAGGAAGAAAAGTCTTCTAACCGCATTTATAAATTGAAGGCAGTAAAAGAAAGTTGTTTAGCTAAGTTATCAGTATCTGGCTCACAATATGGGAACCACTTCAGAAGTATTTATGAAATGAATAAATACAGTCACCGGTGGGGATGAGAGGACGCATAAGCATTTCTGTTCTCAATTGAAATTATTCTATGGTGTTTATTTGATGACATAGGAAAGCTTTTATGCTAAAATAAACACTTAAGAGGGTACATTTGCAGGAAGAAAAAGCATTCTACTTATTAAGTGATTTCCAAGGATCTAGAATCTCACAGGATAGAAAATGTAGAGACTATAACTCGAGAAAGACACCTAGAGGCTCTAAGTTATGCGTTTGCTGAACAGCTTCTTTCTGACATTAAAACGAAATAAAGCAAAAAACACTTGTAACAAAAGAAAGCTGAAAAGCAGGCAGATGGAAAACAAAATGCCACTTGTTACTTAAGGAGCTGTTTCCATGCACTTCCTCTGGAGCACGTCCGCTGAGCTTGACTGCATATGACAAAAATTAGAAAGATGCAATTTTACTGCCTTCCTTCCTGGTGCACTTGGTTTAAATGTGCTACTTCTGTTGGAATCTCAAGTTTTTGCATGAAAAGGAATCTAAAGCATGAATGAAAAGGTTGACATGGAGGTGTGTCTGATATACAGCTTAGTGCCTTCAAGTGTGAATGAGATATTTCCTGAGGGATGGAAGGAAGAAACAACTTTCATTCCTTCCACTCTCTGCCCTGATGTGAGGACACCGCCCCAAACTCCTCCATCTGAGCCTGGTAGTCATCCTGGGAGCCTGCGTCCTTGAACCCTCTGCCACCTTCCAGTTCTGCCAGCAGCTTCCTTGCCACCTGTACTCAGCGTGGTGGGGAGTGGCTATGTGCTTCCTACAGAACACATTTTGCAATGATGCGCAAATGTCCTGTTGTTTGAATAATGCCATTTTTACTAGAGTATAAGCCTCTTGAAGGCAGGGTGACTTGCTCTCTGCTCTATCTCTAGCACTTGGCACAAAGCTGGGATGCATAGATCGTGCTCCATACATATTTAAAAATGAACGAATGAATGAAACCATCATAATATTAGGATTAATCACAGTGGCCATGGCTCTCACTGCCTCAGCTTATGGGTCCTAGCCCCTGAGTCTGTAAAAAGATCTTGATTGAAAACAAACTGCAGTTCATCCTCCTTAGTTGGTGAAACATTAAATGTCTTCCCCCAGAGTCTGAGACTCATGTGAAGGTAACTACTTATACTCAGCATATACTGGAGATTGTAGCCAGTGCGGTAAGAAATGTAAACAAAAAGTATATGATTGGAAAGGAAGAAGTAAAATTATTTCTTTAGCAAGTGATAAAACCTGCCTGCCAGTGCAGGAGACACAGGAGACATGTGTTCGATCCCTGGGTAGGACAGATTCCCGGGAGGAGGGCATGGCAACCCACTCTAGTATTCTTGCCTGGAGAATCCCATGGATATAGGAGCCTGGCAGGCTATAGTCCATGGACTCACAGAGTTGGACACGACTGAAGTGACTGAGTATGTGTGTGTGTGTGTGTGTGTAATTTTTTCATATTCTTTCCCCTTACAGGTTATTACAAAGTTTTGAGTGTAGCTCCCTGTGCTGTAGATTCTGAAAAGTTTTGTTTCTATAGTTTTCCTGTCTGGACTGTGTATGTCTGTTCCATGTGCTTCCATGACGGCAAGCTGCTCCTTTTGTGAAAATCCTTACATTCCTGATTCCTGTTTTTTAAAAAAGTATATATATTTTTCTAAATTCAACTTTGTTTATCCTGCTTTCTTTTAAAGAACTGCATCTTTTTTTCTAAACTCCAGATCCCCCTGTCTGTCAAGCCCACGTGATCCAGAGGCAGGCGATGTCAGAGGTGCTTATATTGCTCTGCCCCCAGCACCTGGAGCGGGGGTGGCCTCCCGGGAGGTGATGGGTGGCTCCTTCCCCGGTAATGCCCCCACATGCTCGCTGGTCCCCTGCGATCTAGACCATCTTCACCACACACACCCCTTTGCGACGTCACAGGCCTGGCTGGGGCACAGTCCCTGCCTTCTGGGAACAGTCTGAGACACTGATGATTCTTTGTTGGGAAGCGTCTGATGTTTTGTGAACACAACAAGTTTTCGCTGAAGGAAAGAAGGGTGGCAGGAACGCAGGCAGGCAGACTGCTCCGTGGAAGCCGCCAAGCTGCCGGTGGAGACGTCCCCCTGCGCTGTGTGGGAGGAGCTGGCGGTCCCTTTCTCCTCCGCGATGGTGCGTGAAGGATGGCGTGCCCCCAGCACACCCACAGTCATGGACCAGGTGGCCATCCCCCACCGGCCAAGTTGGTTCACTCTTCCCAGGTCATGGGACAAGGGGGTCCTTAGCTCGAAGGGGAAGGAAGCTGGTTTCTCCCCCGAGACAGTTCTGTCAGTCTGGTTTCGGCCTTGGCCAGATCCACGCTGTTCTTTGGTAGCCCCTGAGCCTGGCACAGTGTGAATTTTCCCAGAGGTCAATGCCAGGTGGACTTGGCTTGTCACGACTGGAGTGAGGGAAGATGACTACCTCCCAGGCTGCTTGTGGACCCGTGGTGAGGACCACCAGGTGAGGAAGAGTGACAGGTGCTAACATCTCCCGAGACACCAATGAAGCCGTCTGAAAAAAAATGAGCAAAAGTTTGAAGCAGTTTTGGCTTCTCCCAGGTGTAGTCTGTTAGATTAATTATGAGGATATTTGCCCCAGTTTTGACTTACCGAAGCAGTAATTTCATATACTTTACCCTAATCTTTATTTTTAAACTTATTTATAAGTGCACTTATTGATTGTAACTTATTTATTGATTGAGGTAGAGTTGATCTGTAATATTATGTTAGTTTACCCTAATCTTTACTTTTCAGGGGTGAACGACTCATGGAATACTGAGCTGTTTTAAGGCTTAAGAAAAGCTGCTTTACCTTAGAAAGAGAGAAAGGAAGAGACTAGGAAAGAGTCACGTGTCAGCACACAAGTGAGCTCATGTCTTTTCCCTGCGTGTGGCTTGCAGGGAGCTCCGAGCTGGGGCAGGAAGTTCAAGCGCAGGCTCTAGGGGTCAGGGAGCAGGTGGGCTCCCTGCTTTTCTGCGACCTTCCTGTGTCCCACCAGCCTGTCTTCACTTCTGACTCGGTTCCTGGAGTCTCAGGGGGTCTCGAGCAGGGTGGGCGGGAGCAGTGAGGAGTCCCAGACCAGCCAGGAACTGTCCTGGTCTTCGGGTGGTGGCGAGGCTGGGGTGTGCCTGGCGTGTTCCCTGAGGGCTCCTGACGCGGGGCCTGCTCACGGAGGGTTACTGTGAACTGTGCTGTCCCAGTGCACCCGGCAATTTCCATTTTGAGTCACATTTCATCTCAGAGTGAATCATGCTCCGCCTTGCTTTCTCAGCCTTTTGTGCCTCCAGGCTCCAGGTCCTTGGGTGGGACACTGTTCTGTGCGAGGGGAGCAGTCAGCAGGAGCCCCTTCCTCAGCGGCCAGCCTTCTAGTCCCCTGGGCTCAGCCGTCTAAGCCCAGGGGCTCAGTTTTGCAGGCATGGGGGCTCAGCCATCCAGTGTGGCTGGGGTGGCCCAGCAGGCCACTTGCAGACAGGAACGCTCCCCTTTCCATCTGGCTCTTTCTCTTGACTTAAAAACTCAGAAGCTTGTCCCCAAGGCTTTGTGAGAGGACCTTTTAGTGTCCCTGTGCCTGGGTGTGGGCTGTGCTCTGTCATCAGAAACGTGAGATGTCCCTAAGAGCAGTGGTCAGTGGGCTCAACCACAGGAATCCCTGAAGCTTTTTCCTTTTTCTCATGGTTCTGAAAAGCATATACTTACCAAGAATTTGGCTTTGAGTTTCTGTTGTTGCTTCCAACCGCCCTTCTTTTATTCTGTTCCTCTCAGTTTTGAGCCCACAGACACTGGTCAAACTGAAATTGCTATTTGTACAAGGAGCTGCAGACAGGAATGTGCGGGGCCGGAGCACAGAGGGCTCTTTGTGGGTCCCAGGCTCGGGTGGGTGTGTCGGGCGCGGGCGGGCCTTTCCGCGGAGCCTGGAGGAGCCTGGATGGGCCTGGCCCTGGCTCGGCCTGAGGCAACTCTTCCAGACCCGGCCTCCTCGGGGAGCAGGACCGGAGCCCAGCCCCGGAGAGGATGTGACTAATCCCTGGATCTAGGCGCTGCTGCCTGTGCCCCAGAGTTTGGCTGGTTCACGGGCTCCTGGGTTTCCCCAGGGAGCTGTCGATGCTGAGGGGGGAGCTTGTTCATGCTCTTAGCCCCCAGGTTTGTCCTCCAAGTCACTCAGGATGCGCCCGGAGTCGGAGACAGGGGACATAGCGTTCAGGCTGGGGCCCTCCCCTCTTCTCCCCGCTCCCCACCCTTCTAACCCCGTGATGACATTCTGTGGGCCCTGGGGTTCCTCCAGTTTCCAGTCTTCAGGGAGTTGTGTGCTGAGCGTGAGGAGGGCTGAGTGCTGAGGAGGCGGGGGCTCCCAGGTGGGAAGGCCTGGGGCACAGATACCTGGGGACGACTCTTC
>SJXQ01000510.1:0-76908 GCA_006408695.1 Aepyceros melampus | reverse complement strand
GCACTGAGCGCAGGTGCTGTGGCCGCGGAGAGGTGGGGGGCGGGAGGTGGCGGATCAGCCTGCCTGGGCTGGAGCTCAGGTGAGCACCCAGGCCGGGTCCACACCTGCCCAGGGACAAGGAGGCTGCATGAGGCTGGGGGCGCCGGGCCCTCTCTGGGGAGGGGGCGCCACCTGGCCTGCGTGGGCAGGTCCTACCTAGTGCTGGGGGTGTGGCTGGGTCAGGACTTTGGGGTGCACAGCCTGAGTGGTGCCCCTGCTGCACCCCTGGAGCCCTTTGGGGCCATGCACCCCTGACTCTGGGGTGCAGTTGGTCTCCATGCGAGTCTCAGCGTTTGTTGGAGCTTATGATCTGTAGTGAGCGCCACCTTGGGGGACTGACTGCATCTCTGCACCAAGGCTGGACCAGAAGACTGGCGGGAGTTACTGGAAGGATGTCCTTTCCAGATGCTGACACCCCCCACCCCCCGATGTCGGGGTCCCAGGCTGGGGCTCCTCCCTCGCCCTCGAGTTCTGTCTGCTTCAGTGTGTGTCCCCCCAACCCCCCTGGGAGGAGTTGGTCCTGGCTGCTCTGCATCCCTTGTTGAAGCATCAGGAATAGTGCAGGGCAGCGGGGGGAGACAGGGTGAGGAGGGTGGAGAGCTAGTCCTGGGGTCAGGAGGAGAATGGGCCTGCAGGAAGGGATGGGACTGGGGCGCACACATCTACCTGCCACAGGTGTGTTCTGTCTTTGACATCTGGAATCTGTGTTCTCCAATGGTACAACCTGGACACAGCGTGGGGCAGGGAGAGCTCCAGCTTTGGGCTTTGCTCTCTGAAGGGTCTGACAGATGCTGCATCCAGAAAGAGGTCAGTTTTCCAAAGAAGGAGGGGCAGCTGGACAGTTCTGGCAAGATAACCCGCCTCAGGGGCGTGTGCCCATTTCTCTCCTGAGCCTGCTGCCACTGAAGGAGCCATCAGGTTCTGTGGGGACACTAGTGGGATGTCCTGACCTTACTCTGAGGGTTCACTGGCCCCCTGACCACCCAGGTCGCTGGAAGGACAGGGGTCAGGCAGAATCAGGCGTTTACTGCAAGTTGGGGAGGGTGCATGTCAAGGAAAATTAGGAGACAAGCTGTGAGTGGAAAGAGGCTGCAGAAACATGGTGGGGTTGACTTTGCCTTCTCCAGACTCTGCAGAGGAATGGCCAGGAAGGCAGGGACAGTGGCCCCATCAGAGCCCACTCTGGGAAAACACTTCACCCTCTCCAGAGTCACAGGTGTGGGCTGGCCAGTGCCCAGCCATGCGGCTGTGCCGGTAATGTGCCCCGGCCTCCTGTGCATTTGTCCCGCTGACTTGCCATCCAGGATTTTGTTTCAAAAGGTGTTTTTACAGAATATCATCCCATCACTGCCTTCTTAAAGGTATGCAGCATTGAAGAATGCTATTGGCTATGTGTTTTATAGCATGACAGTGAATAAACGCAAATATGTTTTTACCTCTAGTAATGGCTTGCTATTTTCCTTTACTCATAACAAGGGGTTCTCAGGGTACATGAGAGGGAATCTGAACAAGAGACAGACCTCAAGGGAAGTGGAGTTTTCTCAACAACCAGAAACACTGGAAGTTGAATCTTGGATTAATTGTCTGAATCTTTTGAAAAATTACTGTTTCATTTACTCATCTGAAAATCATGAAATTCTACATTCTCTTACGGGTGTGAGTCAAATAAGCAGAATGAAGTGGGTTAAACTGTCTGGATTTCTTGGGAAGAGAGGGTTAAAGAGGGCCTTCTTTCTGAAGACTCAGTTCCATGGGGGGAGGGGGGAACCCCAATTTCACAGCTGCCCAGCCCCTACCCGCTAGCCATTCATGCTGGAAATGGTATGAACTAGCGATATACAGATATGTAGCTTGGAGACTCGAGGTGACGGAGTTGAGACACCCCTTTGTCTTGTCACCTAACTTTCTTTCTGTTTAAGAGAAGACCACTGTATGTTTCTTTAAAGGACCTGGTCCAGACGGTATAACCAATCCTTATATGTGGCATTCTTCTGTGATGTCCCACGCCCAGGTCATCATTTTGTCTCTAATCTGATGATTTGTTAACACAGAAATAGAGGAAAAGAACAGAATGGGAAAGACTAGAGATCTCTTCAAGAAAATTAGAGATACCAAGGGAACATTTCATGCAAAGATGGGCTCGATAAAGGACAGAAATGGTATGGACCTAACAGAAGCAGAAGATATTAAGAAGAGGTGGCAAGAATACACAGAGGGACTGTACAAAAAAGATCTTCATGACCTGGATAATCACGATGGTGTGATCACTCATCTAGAGCCAGACATCCTGGAATGTGAAGTCAATTGGCCTTAGAAAGCACCACTAGGAACAAAGCTAGTGGAGGTGATGGCATTCCAGTGGTGCTATTCCGAATCCTGAAAGATGATGCTGTGAAAGTGCTGCACTCAATATGCCAGGAAACCTGGCATAGGATTGGTTATACCGTCTGGACCAGGTCCTTTAAAGAAACATACAGTGGTCTTCTCTTAAACAGAAAGAAAGTTAGGTGACAAGACAAAGGGGTGTCTCAACTCCGTCACCTCGAGTCTCCAAGCTACATATCTGTATATCGCTAGTTCATACCATTTCCAGCATGAATGGCTAGCGGGTAGGGGCTGGGCAGCTGTGAAATTGGGGTTCCCCCCTCCCCCCATGGAACTGAGTCTTCAGAAAGAAGGCCCTCTTTAACCCTCTCTTCCCAAGAAATCCAGACAGTTTAACCCACTTCATTCTGCTTATTTGACTCACACCCGTAAGAGAATGTAGAATTTCATGATTTTCAGATGAGTAAATGAAACAGTAATTTTTCAAAAGATTCAGACAATTAATCCAAGATTCAACTTCCAGTGTTTCTGGTTGTTGAGAAAACTCCACTTCCCTTGAGGTCTGTCTCTTGTTCAGATTCCCTCTCATGTACCCTGAGAACCCCTTGTTATGAGTAAAGGAAAATAGCAAGCCATTACTAGAGGTAAAAACATATTTGCGTTTATTCACTGTCATGCTATAAAACACATAGCCAATAGCATCTTCAATGCTGCATACCTTTAAGAAGGCAGTGATGGGATGATATTCTGTAAAAACACCTTTTGAAACAAAATCCTGGATGGCAAGTCAGCGGGACAAATGCACAGGAGGCCGGGGCACATTACCGGCACAGCCGCATGGCTGGGCACTGGCCAGCCCACACCTGTGACTCTGGAGAGGGTGAAGTGTTTTCCCAGAGTGGGCTCTGATGGGGCCACTGTCCCTGCCTTCCTGGCCATTCCTCTGCAGAGTCTGGAGAAGGCAAAGTCAACCCCACCATGTTTCTGCAGCCTCTTTCCACTCACAGCTTGTCTCCTAATTTTCCTTGACATGCACCCTCCCCAACTTGCAGTAAACGCCTGATTCTGCCTGACCCCTGTCCTTCCAGCGACCTGGAGTGGTCAGGGGGCCAGTGAACCCTCAGAGTAAGGTCAGGACATCCCACTAGTGTCCCCACAGAACCTGATGGCTCCTTCAGTGGCAGCAGGCTCAGGAGAGAAATGGGCACACGCCCCTGAGGCGGGTTATCTTGCCAGAACTGTCCAGCTGCCCCTCCTTCTTTGGAAAACTGACCTCTTTCTGGATGCAGCATCTGTCAGACCCTTCAGAGAGCAAAGCCCAAAGCTGGAGCTCTCCCTGCCCCACGCTGTGTCCAGGTTGTACCATTGGAGAACACAGATTCCAGATGTCAAAGACAGAACACACCTGTGGCAGGTAGATGTGTGCGCCCCAGTCCCATCCCTTCCTGCAGGCCCATTCTCCTCCTGACCCCAGGACTAGCTCTCCACCCTCCTCACCCTGTCTCCCCCCGCTGCCCTGCACTATTCCTGATGCTTCAACAAGGGATGCAGAGCAGCCAGGACCAACTCCTCCCAGGGGGGTTGGGGGGACACACACTGAAGCAGACAGAACTCGAGGGCGAGGGAGGAGCCCCAGCCTGGGACCCCGACATCGGGGGGTGGGGGGTGTCAGCATCTGGAAAGGACATCCTTCCAGTAACTCCCGCCAGTCTTCTGGTCCAGCCTTGGTGCAGAGATGCAGTCAGTCCCCCAAGGTGGCGCTCACTACAGATCATAAGCTCCAACAAACGCTGAGACTCGCATGGAGACCAACTGCACCCCAGAGTCAGGGGTGCATGGCCCCAAAGGGCTCCAGGGGTGCAGCAGGGGCACCACTCAGGCTGTGCACCCCAAAGTCCTGACCCAGCCACACCCCCAGCACTAGGTAGGACCTGCCCACGCAGGCCAGGTGGCGCCCCCTCCCCAGAGAGGGCCCGGCGCCCCCAGCCTCATGCAGCCTCCTTGTCCCTGGGCAGGTGTGGACCCGGCCTGGGTGCTCACCTGAGCTCCAGCCCAGGCAGGCTGATCCGCCACCTCCCGCCCCCCACCTCTCCGCGGCCACAGCACCTGCGCTCAGTGCNCTCCTTGGAAGAAAAGTTATGACCAACCTAGATAGCATATTCAAAAGCAGAGACATTACTGACTAAGGTCCGTCTAGTCAAGGCTATGGTTTTTCCAGTGGTTATGTATGGATGTGAGAGTTGGACTGTGAAGAAGGCTGAACGCCAAATAATTGATGCTTTTGAACTTTGGTGTTGGAGAAGACTCTTGAGAGTCCCTTGGACTGCAAGGAGATCCAACCAGTCCATTCTGAAGGAGATCAGCCCTGGAATTTCTTTGGAAGGAATGATGCTAAAGCTGAAGCTCCAGTACTTTGGCCACCTCATGCAAAAAGTTGACTCATTGGAAAAGACTCTGATGCTGGGAGGGATTAGGGGCAGGAGGAGAAGGGGACAACCGAGGATGAGATGGCTGGATGGCATCACCGACTGAATGGACATGGGTCTGAGTGAACTCCGGGAGTTGGTGATGGACAGGGAGGCCTGGCGTGCTGTGATTCATGGGGTCGCAAAGAGTCGGACATGACTGAGCGACTGAACTGAACTGAAACTTGCTAAAACAGGGTTTTACTTCCAGAATTTCAGTGTAGTTATGGCACTTATATACCTCTTAGCTAAGCGTCTACCATCTTTTTGTCCTATTTCCACCAATATTTAAGAATATCAAAGGGTGATACGAGTGAAAGGTGATGCTTGGTGTAAATGCAGGCAAGGGAGGAGAAGAGGAAAATAAATAGAATGTGAACAAGATGTGAGAGGAGCGCAAAAAGCATTCTTTACGTTATGTGACAGGTGTTGACACCAGCTCCGTCAGCCTGAGACCTTGGACCATTTGCAGTGAATGAAAGGCTGTAGAGAATCTGAGTGGTTTGGGAAAGGACTGAGGGGCCCAAAGATGGACTGAGCGTCAGTGAGGACCTTGCTGTCAGCCCAGGGGAGGAGAGGGCCATGGGGTTCCGGGAGCCGTGGGTGGATAGGAGTCAGGGTGGGCAGACCGCACGTGAGTGTCTGTCCTCAGGACACACTGGTCACTTCACAGGGGTTCATCCGGGGCTGTGATTGATTCAAGGTTCTGTCCGCAGCTTCTAGTCATGTAGATCAGTTTTATGATTTTTATACTTTTAAAGGAGTCAGATCAAATTTCTTTCTGAGCCACAGAGTCTGTATGGGAGTACTTTATTCCCAAATTCTTGCTGGGTGCTCAGACACCCTTTATGTTTGCAACTTAGAGCTGGAATTTTTGTCTTAGAGATGAGTATGTTGAGAAAGGAAAAAGAGGAGAATCCAGCTGATTGACCTTTGTATGCAGTTTAGCCTGTGGTGGAAGGAGATTATATATATATATATATATACAGCTATAAATATATATAGCTTTTTACGTTTATTCATTTTTATTTTCCACATAGACGATCATGTCAGCTGTGGACCAAGCAGTTTTATTTCTTCCTTCCATCTGGATTTATTTCCCCTGACCCCTCTGGGTCAGGCTGGCTGGAGCTGGCTGGACTTGGGTCTTTCCCCTCCCCCAGGCCATTCAGCTCTGATAAACCCCAGCTGGTTAGACACTGGTTAGCAGTTTTCCCTGCGACCAGGCCTTGTTAAGAAGAACAGAGGGCTCTGGTGTTCTTCAGAGCTCTCTCCTCCCCCTGCCCGAGGCCTGGGGGGACTTGTCTCTGGTTTTGACTGTGGGAACTGGTTGGGCTCATAGAGGTAAACCCTACCACTTTGTGGGGCCTGTGGCCAGGTGCCCCTGAAGAGTGAACCCTGAGACCCATCCCACGATCCTCTCGCTGTATCTGGGTCCTACCCCAGGTCCAAGGCTGGGTCCGCTCCTGTAGCCCTGCCCTGGGAGGGTGATCACTATCCCCACCGGGGACCAAAGGTGCCTCCATCCTTTGGTTTGTTGGGTTGTCACTTCTTGTGAAGATGAAGCAGTGACTTTCAAGGTCTTTGCATGGGAATCAGAAGCTGGCAGGGTGCCCGGGAGGGTTTTTACGTGAATTCCTGCGGCGGGTCCATTTCCTGGTCCCCACGAGGGGATGCCCCACTTTCCCAGAATCTCTGGATGTGCATTGAGTGTGGGACTGGAAATGTGATAACAAGTGCAGTTCCCAGTGCTGAGCACACGTCCCTCCTTCCTTCCTTCCTCCGTGCATGGAATGTGGCTCTAAGTGCAGGCTCCATTCTGGGTTCTGGAATAAGTGCGGAAACAGACAAACTTGTGCACCCTCAGGAGGTGCCCCTCTGGTGGGTGGTGGTCAGAGCCCACAGTGAAGCAGGAAACACAGAGTGTGTCAGGTAGTGACACCTGCCGTGAAGGAACTGGGGAGACAGGTGCTGGAGGCAGGTGCTGTTTGGACAGAACAGTGACAGTGTGTCCCCCAGGATGGTCAGTGACATGCATGCTCCTCAGGATGGCTCAGACTGTCCTGAGAGCACGAAGGGGAGCTGCGTGTGTGCAGGGAGACTGGTGATGAGGTTCAAGAATTCATATCAAGACAGCAGTGTTGGCTTGGACTGGAGTGGAAGGCTGGTGGATGGGGACAGACTCTGGACAAATGCTAGTAGTGAGGATGGAGGTTCCCAGCTGTGAGAGGAGGGGTCAGGGCTGGAGCAGCCAGGCAGGTCTAAGGCCGTGCGGGTGGGGACAGGCAGGGGCAGGCTGCCTGTGACATGCCCGCTTGGGTGGAGGAGGCTGCGTGTTGATCAGAAGTTTGGAGAATTCTGTCTGTAAACATCCATCCAGTCACACAGCCCTGTAGATAGCAGGCCCCTCCTCGTGTGTGCAGATGGGATCATTTCAGATGTCCCCCTGAAAACTACCTTCAGCATGAGTCCCCGCAAGGCTGGGTTCCAGGCCTGAACTGCCCACCCTACTGTCTTTGGGATCTGCCCCCGGGTCAGAACACACATTGATTCTGAGTCCCAGATTGGCTCCAATGCGGCTGCACCCTTTTCCTCCCTTTAGGGGGATGGGAGGGCCATCAGACAACACCCACCTCCGCCCCCAGCATTGCCAAGTCACCTGACTTAGGTGCCCTTGGAGTGGTGGCAGCAGAGGATGGCCCTGCGCTTGCTGGCCTGGACCAGGGAGGGTCAGCCCTCGGCATACTTGGCTGTGTCTGGAGATGTCTGGGGCTGTCTCACTGGTGGAGGCTGGGTGCTGAGGACAGAGGCTGAGGAGACTGTTGACCACTGTGAAATGCAGGAAAACCGCTCGAAGCATCACCTGCCCCCAAGGCCAGCAGTGTTGGACCTGAGGAAATCAGCCTGACCAGGAAAACCGCTCAAAGCATCACCTGCCCCCAAGGCCAGCAGTGTTTGACCTGAGGAAATCAGCCTGACCTGAGACAAGGCTACTGCTGAGCCCTGTGGAGGGGAGATGGGCACCTGGGCCTCAATCGTGTCTGGGAGACGGGGAGGGAGGGAGGCGCCCACGCCTCCTGCAGGCCTCGCTGCTGCTCCTGACCACATGAACCTCACTTTTCTCCGAACCACTGGGCGACCTCCTCTGGGCCCTCCTTGTTCCCACCCCGTAGGTGCCCCATGACCACTTAGGGGCAATGGGAACCCTCTCCCCACCCATTAGATGCACCTGAAAGGAATGCATGTCTTCCTTGAAGCTCAAGCTCTGTTTAGGGTCCACCCTGGAAAATGCAAGGGAAAGACGGGGCTCTTGTGAACATCCTGAGTGGGGTCTCTCCTAGCTGCCCCTACAGCAAGCCCAGTCAGACCCCCAAGGGCTGTTTTCATACCCCCTGGCTGGGCGACTTCTCCCAAACCGGATATAACTCAGGTGGTGGTGGTGGTGTCCCCGGAAGCCTTGGGCAGCCGTTGGGGTGAGCCTGAGCCGACTTCACTCCTCTCTGTCTCTTAATGGTTAAAACATGTACATGGCAAGACCTTCCTTCTATTTCTATTTCTTTTTGGAGCGATGCCGTGATGGGCACGCGGGGCCTGGGAGAGGCTCTTGGCAAAGGCCCAGGGCGTCTCGGAGGCAAACCTGCAGCCTCCAGCGCTCCATGTGATTCTGCAGATGTCAGCAAGCACCCAGGATGTGTGCACTTGTTGGTTGCCTTTGTTTGTGTTTGTACTTTCTCGTTCTTCCTGTGTTCTCTTCTTTGCTGCGGGCACGGCACTCTTACCATCCAAATGGAAGGAAACAGTTTGGTAACTCTCCTACCCCATCCCCCCCGAAGCCATTTGCATCTCTGTGCTATTAGCTCAAATTCAGCTGAAGTCATTTCCCACTGGGGTTATTTTCCTGTTGGGTCAAGATAAACCCAACACTCTGGGCCCCTCTGGGCTCTAGGCACCCCACTCCCTCTCTCCAAGTTTCAAAATGTCAGACAAATCGCCTCCAAGATCAAGAGAAATCAAGTGATGAAAACAGCTCAATTTTGGTGAATCTGAATGAATCACACAGAGAAAAATACTAGAATATTTTTTTTCAGGATTTTATGATTCTTTCCCTTTTCATTTCCTAAGAATTCTCATCATGCCGCTCACTGTCATAAAACAATAATACTCTTTCTCATAGAAATGAGATTTTTATATTCAGGTTGGCCAAAACCCCCAAGTTAGTTGTAATTGTAGATGTCATCCAAATTGTAATAGATATAAAAAACAATGAGACTCTGAGGATAGTGTCTCAGAGACACAAGAGAGGAGGGCAAAGGACACAGGGTGCAAGAAGGGGGGACGTTCGTGCTGACTCTGTGCCGAGCCCTATCTCTCCTCACAGCCTGGGTTTCCAAGTCCTGGAGGACAACCACTTTTTGGAGATTTATGCCTCTCTCTCTGTCTCTCTTATTCCTTCCCTCTATCTGTCTTCCTCCTTCTCTGTCTCTGTCTCCCTTTTTTTAATATGGAAAAAAGAATTTTAAAGGACTTGAGATGACATGTTCTTTAAACAGTTTTACTTGTTACCTTGGGTTTGAAAAGAACTGTCACCCTAGGCAACACTGGACAGCATCTGGTAACAGGCATCAGCGTCCGTAAAGGAAGAGGGGGCCGGGTGACCAGATGGGCAGTGCGGGGGCTGTGAACAGGAAGCAAAAAGACGAGGAATTGTTTGAAATCCCCAGAAAGAAAATAACACGCCTATCTCAGGGCACTCAGGACAAATATTTGACTAACAGTTTTTTACACAAAAATATTACCTCTCACACGATTTCATTTCTATTGTTTAAAATTTTTTTTCAAAGTTGAAAGCAAACCGGTGCTTCTCATTGTGGAGAAGTGGAGCATGTACTCAAGTCTCTGAGATGCTGCAGATGGACTTCTTCCAAGAACAGCTCAGAACTCTCAGCGTGTCTGCATGAGCCCACAGGGCATCGGAGTGGCGGACAAGCACTCTCTGACTCTCAACCTGTCAGACCCATGTGATCGCTGGATCAAGGAAATTCTTCAGAGAGGCCTTCATTTAATAGCTATAATTACAATAGACTGCAATAATGCTGAGATAGTTTTCTAAGAGACTCAGTTAAACTTTATGCTCAAAGAATTGCATAAGAAGTGAGATTCTGAGAGCAGATTTTTTATGTACAATCCCAGTGTAGGAATTTGGGGTGATGGTGGACAGATGCAAAGAGAAGGGGCATAATTTCTCCCATTGGAGGAAGCAGGGTTCAGTAGGCTCAGGCCTGGGGAGGACCACTGGGCCCAGCGGGCTGAGCCCCTGTCCCACTCAGCCCAGAAGAGTGTTCTGGCCTGGAGGCGGGTGGGTAGGAGTAAAGCAGCATCTCAGGCAGGAGGTCGGCACAGTCAGCCATTGGCCCCCCAACCGTCAGTCCCCCTCCCCACTCAGTGTGCTGGCCTCCTCAGCCGGGAAAATAAAGCCCCAGAATGGCTGGAAATGCACACTTTGGCCGTTGAGCAGAATAACTCTGCTGAAACACTGCCGTTTTCCTCAGTAACGGAGGTTCTAAGTTATAATAAATGACTTTCCATTGCACATGCCTGTGGGGATGAACTGGTGGAGAGAGGAAACAATAAACACGCAACTGAGGAGGGACTTTTAACAGTCAGGCGCTAAACTGGAAAAGACCCTGGTGCTGGAGAGGGGACGACAGTGGATGAGATGGTTGGACGGCAATACCGACTCAGTGGACATGAGTTTGAGCAAGCTCCAGGAGACAGTGAAGGACAGGGAAGCCCAGTGTGCTGCGGTCCATGTGGTTACAAAGAGTCAGACACGACTGAGCGACTACAGCAAAAACGACCCTAAACTGGAGACTGGCTTCCATCAGATTTCAGCTCAATTCTGTGCAGATCTTAAACACGTGTGTGAACTTTGATAAAATCTGCTGAATGAGACACCTTCAGATTTGTGTAGACCAAGCACATTACGAAAAGAAAGTTTTGGGGAGTTTTGAAGCTATCTTTGTGAACAATGACTAATGATAGGAAAAGGAAAACGGTGGTTGGCAGGAAATACCCTCATTGCCTGCTGTTTTTTGGCTTTTTTTTTTGGTTGGCTTGAAATATTTTCTTAATATTACCTATGTTAGAAAATATCTATGTGTGGTTAAACTTAGATCTATCCATGTGTTCTTTCTCAATTTTCATTAGCATCTGTGTTTTGTAGAAAAATGCAAGTATAGATGGCACCAGCTCTGTGCCTGAGCTCTGCTCCTCACTGATCGTTTTTAACTGGGAGGCTAAAGGTGGGAGGTTTCTGAGAAGAGACCTGGAACTTGCTGAGCTCGACACTCTCCCTTGACAGAGGCCTGTGCGATCTCTCTCCTAACCAGCATCCTTGCCTGGTCCGTAGCACATCACACGGACCACATGAGGATCCCTGACAAGGTTCCAGAAGCCTGAGAACTCTTAGCTCTGGTTGTTGGTCTGAAAAGCAATAAGCAGTCGCCGCCCAGAAAGGCCCTTAGTAACTTGGGGCAAGGCTGACCCCCCTCTCTCTCTCACCAGGCCAGAAGCCACCGGGGAGCCTGGGCCAATTCTGTTGCAGAATAGTAAGACCTCTGAGGATGGTACCTCCGCCTGTGATTTTAATCTCTGTCACCCAGATCGCCCATCAGAGACTGCACGCGTCCCTCTCCATGCTTCCTCCCATCTCGAATAATCCCTCTCAGGGTTTTACGTGTGTCATCTGTAAGCCCCGTTTCGCTGGCTACAGTAACTCAGGACATGAATGCAGTTGCCCATCACAGTCTGATTCTCAGCTTCACCTGTGCACACTCGGATCCATACAGCCTCATTGGTTGTGCTGTTTCACCCCCCACCGAGGTCACAGACCCACACGTCCCCTCCCGTCACAGAGCCCACGGGACACCCTCCCCTCCTGCAATTCCCACCTGTCGCCTCCATTTCCAGCAAGTGTAAGTGCTGTGAAAGTGGAATGTCTAAACGGCTTGGCCTCTTGGGCTGGGTGACAGGTGAATGTCTGGTTGTGTGAGCAGTCCTGCGTGCCTGCCTCACCTGCCAGGCCACTAGCCAAGCATGAGGGGACACCCTCACCGTGGACAGCAGTGTTGTCACTGTTCTCTATTTTAGCTGCCCTCGTAGGTGGCCTCTCACTGCGGTTTTCATGTGCATTTCCCTGAGGGTGGCCACGTCCTTTCTACCATCTGTGGATCGTCTTCAGTGAAACGTCTGTTCATGTCTTTCATCCAAAAAATTTGGATTGTTTGCTTTAACATTTAGTTTTTAAAGTTTTTTTTTTTTTAATATAGTCTGGGTACAATCTTTGTGGGTTATGGGTAAACATTTTGTACTCCTCAGATGGACTTTCACAAAAGCTTTTGATTTTGACGTTGTCCAATTTATCAGCTTTTTTTTTTTCTTTGTAGGTAATGCTGGTGTGTCAACCTAATTCTTCTTGACTAGCCTAGAATTCGAAGAGTTTGTCTTTATTTTCCTAAGAGTTTTGTACTTTGCATTTAACATTTAATCCTGGTATCCATTTGGAGCTAATTTTTGTGTGAGGTGTATGCTTTAGGTCAAGATTTATAATTTTTGCATATGGGTGTCGAGTGACTCCAGCACCATGTGTTGAAAAAACTGTCTTTCTGCCACAGAGTTCTTTTTGCATCTTCGTCAGAAATAAATTCAGCATATCTGTGTGGGTCTGTATTTGGGCTTACTGCTCAGTTCCAGTGGCCTGTGTCTTTGTCCCTCTGCCAGTCCCATGCTGTCTTGATTACTGGAGCTACATAATAAGACTTACTGCTGATAAAGTGAGTCCTCTCACTTTGTCCTTCAGTGTCAAAACTGTTTCATCTGGGCTATAGCCTGAGCCTTTCTACACAGATTTTAGAATAAGCTTCTCTGTGTCTCCAAAGTCCTTGCTGGACTCTTGATAGGAATTACTCGGAACTACATCTACCCTATATATATGTGTGTATGTATTTATGTTTATGTAATTGTTATACATTAGCATAAAGGAATATATAAATAATATTTACATGTATTTGTTTGTTTTTATGTACAACTTTAGAGATAATTGACATCTTCACCATGCTTTTCCTTAGGCTGTTCCCCTCTCACTCCAGGAATGTCTAGGAACAATTATTTGAATTTCCTCTCCTGTCACCTAAATATTCCCTTTATCTTTGGAAACACTCTGGAAAATGACCATAGCTAATTGTGCAGGGCCCCTGAGGATGGTCTGCGCTGCTTCAGTGAAGAACCTAAGGGTGAACTACGGGAAAGGGTCATGCCGAGAACTCAGAGCTGTCGTCACCAGCTCAGGTGTGTGCCTCTCTGGCCCCTGACGTCCCGCGGTATCGGTTAGGGAGGATGGGACATAGACCTGGAATCCGGGGCTTCATCCTGGAGCCGTGAGCCCTTGGTGATGTCTCAGCCGTGTCCTCCCACCCACCAGCTGGTGTCATGATCTCACTCTGTGGAGGTCCTGAATGTTGACAGGAGAGGCAGGCTCTCCAGGATGAGGGGTTATCGATGGGGTGGTTCATGTTCTTAATGTGAGGACCCCATGCCCACTCCACCCCCTACATGACTGTGGAAGGTTCTGAATCACACTCACGCTCCATGTCTATAGACGCTTAGAGGCCCTGACAAACTGGAGTGTGGGCAGCTGGTCTCTCGGTTCTGCAGTTGGAAGTGCTTTGCAAACGTAATTCAAAACTGCAAGAAGCAGTGAGCCTACCTTAACAAGCCTGGAGCTGTGCTGACCCAGGACACAGAATAGTCCACTAATGACACAGGAATTCAGCACCGCTTGTGGTACCTTTCAGATTTTTCCACCTAGAGGGAATTCCTACCGACTTTCTAGCTCTGGATGGTTTGCACTCTGCTACTGGGGAGAGAACTCCCTCCACAGTGCCACTCCCCCCGCCATGGATCGGGGCCCTGTGGACACAGTGCGGTGTTTGTCGTCACCGCCATCTTTCCAGGGGTCTGTGTCCAGCTCTCCACCCTCTATCCTGCCAAGTGTTTTCCTGGCTGGGCCGCCCCACCTGTCCCCCGGAGGCGTCCTTGGAGAGAAGCCGTCAATCCACCTGCCCCTCCCCCCCAACTCCTCTGGGTAATTAGCCTCCAAACGCAGCAAGAAAGGGCCTGAGCCAACCGCCAGGCATGTCTGGGGCCGTGGCACCTGTCCTAACACGGGCTTGTGAATGCTGCCCCGACACAGGGCTTCCAGGCTGGAATGCAGCCAAGAGATCCGATTCATGTAATTTAAAGAGCAATGTGAGTGACGAACTGCGCGGGGGTTTGAAGACAGCAGTCCACACTGAGTTGCAAAATCCATTGAGGTCCTACTTCCTGGTGAGTGAAGTGTCTGGCCTCGGGCAGGGCGAGCCTCCTGCCGCTCGACTGTAAGCACCTGGAGGGTCCGGGACAGATGTGGGGTTGGGGGCAGGGTCCCGGACTCCCTGGTCTCAGGCAGCAGGTGCCCACGTGCGCCTCCCTTCAGGAACTCACCTGCCCCGTCAGGATCTGCTCCACGGCTTTCCCAACCAATGGTTGTAAGACAGCTGAGAAGTATTTTCTAGAGCGTTTAGCGGGATCGAGCATATGTCGCCCTTTTGCTTTTAAAGGATAATGAGCAATTATAAGGGGACTCCATGGACGACGGTTTTGTGTTGGCCATCGGCTGTTTTCACTGGCCAGGAGGAGGAGACAGGCAGCCCGGCCCCGAGACGCCTGAGGCTCGGGCAGAGGTGCAGGGGCACTCGGAGCTTCCATGTTCCATTCACATCCTGTGCTCTCTGGCATGCATTCCCCGTCTGCTCTTGAAGGCTTTCATTTTCCTGAAATAGGCTTCCCTCCCTGTTCCAGGCAGGTTGAGACTTTCCCTCCTCTGTTCCCTGAAGGCCTTGCAGGGACCACGTGGCAGGACTGGGCTGGAACCTCACCTGTGTCCTCCACCCATCCAGGAGGGGTTAGGTGTCTTCAGTGACCAGCAGTGCTCATACACCGCAGAAAGTGGCAACGCTGAAGTCTGATCCTTAAATATTGATGTGTTTAAGTGCTAAGTCTCTTCAGTTGTGTCTGACTCTGTGGGACCCTATGGACTGCAGGCTTCCAGGCTCCTCTGCCCATGGGATTCTCTAGGCAAGAATACTGGAGTGGGTTGCATGCTCTCCTCCAGGGGACCTTCTTGATCCAGGGATTGAACCTGTGCCTCTTATGTCTCCTGCAATGGCAGGTAGGTTCTTTATCACTAGCACCACCTGGGAAGCTCCTTAAATATTGATACATGCTAGTTAATATAACCTAGATCTCACAGTCTTCAAACTTCAAACCCAGAGAACCAGAATAGACTCTTTCTCAAAGAAGACACACAGTAGCCAACAGGCCCATGAAAAGATGCTCCACATCACTAATCACCGGGGAAATGCAATCGAAACCACTGTGAGACATCACTGCACATCTGTCAGAATGGCTGTCATCAAAAAGTCCACAAATAACAAGTGCTGGTGAGGATATGGAGAAAGGAGAACACTTGTGCACTGGTGGTGGGAATGTAAATTGGTGCAACTACTGTGAAGCATCCTCAAAATATTAAAACTAGAACTACCATATAATCTAGCAATTCCACTCCTGGGTATTCATCCAAAGGAACGAAAATACTCTCTTGAAGAGATGTCTGTATCCATACACTCTTTGCATCATTATTCACAATAGCTGAAGTATGGGAAAGACCTAAATAAGTAATTTCTAAAGTGAAGTGTCAGACTTTATTTTTTTGGGCTCCAAAATCACTGCAGATGGTGACTGCAGCCATGAAATTAAAAGATGCTTACTCCTTGGAAGAAAAGTTATGACCAACCTAGATAGTATATTCAAAAGCTGAGACATTACTTTGCCAACTAAGGTCCATCTAGTCAAGGCTATGTTTTTTCCAGTAGTCATGTATAGATGTGAGAGTTGGACTGTGAAGAAGGCTGAGCACCGAATAATTGATGCTTTTGAACTGTGGTGTTGGAGAAGACTCTTGAGAGTCCCTTGGACTGCAAGGAGATCCAACCAGTCCATTCTGAAGGAGATCAGCCCTGGGATTTCTTTGGAAGGAATGATGCTGAAGCTGAAACTCCAGTACTTTGGCCACCTCATGCGAAGAGTTGACTCATTGGAAAAGACTCTGATGCTGGGAAGGATTGGGGGCAGGAGGAGAAGGGGATGATCGAGGATGAGATGGCTGGATGGCATCAATGACTCGATGGACGTGAGTCTGAGTGAACTCCGGGAGTTGGTGATGGACAGGGAGGCCTGGCGTGCTGCGATTCATGGGGTCGCAAAGAGTCGGACATGACTGAGCGACTTCACTTTCACTTTTCACTTTCATGCACTGGAGAAGAAAATGGCACCCACTCCAGTGTTCTTGCCTGGAGAACCCCAGGGATGGGGGTGCCTGGTGGGCTGCCATCTATGGGGTCGCACAGAGTCGGACACGACTGAAGCGACTTAGCAGCAGCAGCAGCAACAGAGTGAGTTCACCATGGGACTGCTGACTGTAAGATGGTTTTCATTGTTGGTTAGTTGCTCAGTCTTTTCTCACTTTTTCTGACCCCATAGACTGTAGCCCACCAGGCTCCTCTGTCCATGGGATTTCCCAGGCAAGAATAATGGATTGGGTTGCCGTTTCCTTCTCCAGGGGATCTTGCCCACCCAGAGATCATACCTGAGTCTCCTGTGTCTTCTGCATTGGTAGGTAGGTTCTTTATGACTGAGCCACCAGGGAGGCCCTATAAGATTGTAGGTTGAGTCTGAATTCATCTCTTCTTTATGGAGTATTTTCATAACACCTCAAGCACATTAATGAAACTAAAACGGAATCAAAGCTTCTGTGACCCCTCAGCTGTTGTAACACAGCTAAAAGAACCTGCCACTTTGCTCCTGTTAACAGGAGGCCAGCTCCTTGGTTTTGGCTTCAGAGGAGGAGCATTGCCCCAGTTGAGTAGCAGGAGCTGTGAGTGAAGCAGACAGGGGCAGGTTGCTGGTTTTGGACACGTTTGCTCTGCGGTCTCTGTAGCACATGGTTTGGGTGTATGTGGGGCCCAGCTGGTTGGAGGGACAGGCACGATGGAGCTTGGGCATGGCCCAAGGAGACAGATAGTAGACTGAGGTCTTCATCAAACTGAGAAGACAGAACAGAGATTGAATTAGAGTTGAAAACATTGAGAGATTTGAAGTGGACCTGGCGAAAAATTCATTTGCCGCACATTGCACTGTCCAAAAAAAAAAAAAGGAAACTGAAACAGGGTCAGGAGTTTACTTATTAAAAGTGGGGGTGCTGGGGTCCTGTATTCACTTCCTGGGTAAGAGTTATCATCTCTTGTAGGTCCAGCCTGTTGTGAGAACTGACCGGTGTGTGGCCAAGATTAGATTCTGTCAAACTATGCCTTTAATCCAAGATGTGTTGCGGGATATTCAGGGGAAATTGAAAGAGAGGAGGTGGAGATTGTGATATTTTAAATACATCACAAAACTAGGTGTAGGGGGTCTCACTGATGGTCCTGATAGTCTGCTTCCTCTGACTTAGGGAGAAATTCATTAACCTCTCAGTGGTTCATTAATGTAATAAATCCAACCTTGACACTGCAGAGTAAAAAAGCATTTTTAAAGGAAACACAGGTATCATGCTTTTGGTAACACTGGATTTACCTGCTAACATATTGTTTAAAATCTTCATGTCTGTCCACGGGAGAGATTGGTCTGAACATCATGCTGTGTTTGTTGGGCTTTGTTTGGCTGTGATGTGTGGCCTGTGGGATCTCGGTTCCCCCAGCAGGGGTCGAACCCGTGCCCCTGCAGTGGAAGAGCAGAGTCTCAACCACTGGACCACCAGGGAGATCCCGATTTGCTAGGTTTTGGTATGAGATTTATGCTTGCCTCATAAGATGAGTTGACCACCAGTCTTTTTTCTGTTCTTTGAGAAAGTTTGTGTAAAGATTAATGTTATTTCTCCTAAAGCATTTGGAAGAAACTACCGGAGGTGGAAAAATCACGCCGGCTCAATCCAGGCCTGACCTGGTTCTTTGCACTGAAGAAACTGGCCTAATGTCCGTGCCCCTCTGTCTCCACATCTGTAAAGTAGGTTTTATACCTACTTGGTTCATGTTTACACTCGCTGTGGAGATAACAAGTCCCCCTTGCCTTACGTTGCCTGTGTAAGGTTGCAGAGTTCCTCAGAAATATGTCTTAAGCCTCTGTGAGGTCCTGACTGCTTTACTTGAGGGAGAGAGTGAGTAGATGGCAGAGTCAGAAAGTGAACTCAGAATCTTGGAAGGTGAATGTGTCCTCCGATGGAAACAAGGAGCCTTTGGGAGCTAGCAGGTGAGGATGCTGATGGCCTCCTTGTGGCGTTGAGTTGTCTCCATCATTCTGCCAGGTTCCTGAAGCTGGCACCACCCCTCCTTCCAAGAAAGGGGCCCGTGGGGACACGTCCAGCCTCCTGGGCCCTCACAGGCTGAGCTGTCCCCCAGAGTCTGTGTGTACAGACCGCAGGACCACTGACGCTCCCGCTTTTGTGACTTTCCTCTTTTTTTCTGTGTTGACTTCCTATATCATTACATGTCAAGCCAACCACACACCCTTCATCTTGGGGTCTGCTTCCGGGAGACCCTGGTAGGCTGTGCATCCACTCAGGGCAGGGCCACCTTGGACTGGGGACAGGGTGCCCTGGGTGGGTTTCCTCCTCTCCATTCCTTGACCACCCGAATACAGGCAACTGGCCTGGGTGAAGCCCTGGTTGTTAAGGGATGTTTAGATTGAGCTCAGACTTGATTTCAGTTGGAGTGCTCCATCTTTAAACAAATAACAGCTGAGAAATTTCCAAATGGCTTGTTTTCAACAACTTGTAAACTATATCTACAAATGCAGTCTGCAGAGGAATTTGCTGCACAGAAAGAGGTCTCTTTGGTTACTTTAGGAAAAGCATGTACTTCACTCTACATAGTGTAAGTTCTGTGAAATCAAAGCCCCCCTGCCGCCAGGTTTCCCTGCAAACAGCCCACACTCACCAGCTAGCTGTGACGCAGCCTGAGAGGGGCTGTTCCAGAAAGTGTGTGCTGGAGTGGGGTGGGGGGCTGCAAGGCAGTAAGGAGACTGCTGTTCACTTGGTTGATTGTCTGCTCACAGAGCATTTACTGAGCATCACATGTACGAATTGCTTTGTTTTACTCAAATTGCAGGGAAGATGATGTGATATAGTTTTCAGGGCTCAACTGGTTTGATTTAAGGTTTGATTTATGTTGTCTGTTTGATTTGTTCTGTCTTATTTTCTGACCCGCTAGTAAGTCAACTTGGAGGGGCAGTCACCCTGCAATTCGTCCCCGGACCAGAGAAGCAAAGGAGTTCCTGCAAAGGGGACAGTTTGGGGCCTGTGTAGACCTTGCAGGGAGGAAACAGCCCCTTCCACTGTCAGGGTGTGGTTTGTGTGTCCATGTGCCTGTGTGTGTCTGCATGTCTGTGTGTCCCTGTGCACGTGTGTCTGTGCCCACAAGAGGTGCCCTCCTGTTTTAGGATGGGGAGGCGGATCAAATGATGCATGGGTGGTAGTGAGTTTTGGGCTGACAGGATGCAATTTGGGCCTTGCAAACAGGGACACAAGTCTAGAAGGGGAGCCGGCAGCTGTCCTCAGGCCAGGGGTGTAGGGAATGGACAGTGGCTGGTCCAGGTCACAGTTGGGAAATGGCAGCTTGTCCTCAGACTGCCCTCGTGTCCAGGCACATCTGCACTTGGGGCACGATCCCGCGGAGTCCTGAGAGTTGTCAGCCATGGTCGCCAAGGGCAGATGTGTCTTGTCTTCGTTATGTGTTTGGCTGGGACTGGTGACTCAGAGGGCAGAACAATGACAAAGTCTCATCCACCCGAGCAAGTGTCAGAGGTATACTCCTCAAGGGGCGGGAATGTGCGGGATACTTGGGGGTCTGAAAAACCGGCTGAAATTGTCAGGTACCTGTCATTATGAGGGTCATGTCACAGAACATGTTTCCCTCTCCAGCCTCTCGAGAGGTAGTGTGTGTTGATAATGTGGAGTCACTGGAAGCATCTACATCATTCATCGGAGGAACAGGATATGATTTACAGTATCAGCTGGACATGAGCAAGATGTGTAAGAACCCTAGAATTCTTATTCTTGTACATTTTTCCTTTTAAAGGCGAGTAAGAAAGTGTCACTGTTCTAAGGAAAAGAACCACGTTGACTTTCAGTAATTTGATAAAATCATTTGATTCCTTTTTCGGTGCTGAGCTAGACAATATGCCAAGAAGTGTAATTAAGTGAACCAAGAGACACAAAGGGAAGAATAGACATTTGTTCCGAGCAGGTGTTACGCAAATCTGGACGCGCGCTGTCCACCGGGCGGGCGTGATGCGTCTTGTTGAGTTTGGTGCAAAGAACAGGCTGTGGGTCACCTGGGGTAGTGGGGGTGCTGCAGAGCTCACCCTCTAGAACCATGAGTGTTTGCAAGGCCGGGCTCCTGGTCTGGACACATAGCAGCCGCACAGCTAGACCTGGAATGGAAATAAGCCCTAATCACACGAGGACGTGTTGTAAGGCCCAAACGTGTTGTTGTGTGTTTATTTGCTGTTTAAATCAGGATGTGTGTGTGTGGTTCATAGGCTCTGAGGTTGCATGACAGTCTTGAGAGAGTTAGACTTTTTCCAGCACTTTCTGTTGCCATGCTAATTAGCTAGAATTGCTTGATCTAAGCAATTACATTCTTTCTCAAAGTGGTGCCTTCCTGTCACTTGCACTGTAGGTCGGGCCTGGGTAGTTCACGTTCTGTCCTGTGGGGGTTATGTCTGGACTTTTCTTTCCAGGCTATTTACTATGTGGATCTGGGTGGGAGGACACCCTGCACAGGACTCGTCTCCTGGTCCCTGGAGGCCCGGGATGGGGGTACCACCAATGCCTTGTCCAAAAGAGGCCCTGAGATCTGCCGTTGGAGCTGCCAGATCTGCCTGGATGAGTTTCTGGGACCTGATGGAGTGCTCTGAGCAGATCCTGCATTTCTGCCATGGCCAGTTATAAAGTATTCATTTCAGGGTAGAGTGTCTTGCTCCCGAACATCCCCTTCCAAAATGTCTTTTAGTGTTTGGCAGGTGATGTTATTGACTCTGGGACCTCATGAGAAAGTGGTAATGGACTGGGATGAGCCCAGACTGAGCCAGAGTGTATTTCAGCATCATCCTCCTCTCAAGGGAAGATGGACGGCCAAGCAGATGCATGTGAACGGCAGCTGGAGGGCTGCGTCGGGGGCCTCCTTCCAGGTGCTTGGGAGGGAGCAGGGGTACTGGGGCCTGGTCCTCTGCCTAGTCCCCTGACTTGGCCTCTTCCTGGGCAGGAACGACCGGTGTCTCTCTCCCAAAGTTTAAGCCTCAGGTGCTGGAGGTGACAAGCAGCTGCCCCCTTTCCTTGCTGTGGAATTTAAACAAGCTTTATACCTCAGCCGTGCCTCTGTGTCCTTATCGGAAAATGGGTGCGATGAGAGCATCCAGTGGCTAGAACAGGAAGAACACTAGAATGAAGGTTAGTTATGCTATTATTTGGGCTTCCAGGGTAATTCAGTGGTAAGGAACCCACCAGCCAATGCAGGAGACACAGGAGATGTGGGTTTGAGTCCTGGGTCAAGAACATCCCCTGAAGAAGGAAATGACGACCCACTCCAGTAGTCTTCCTTGGAGAATCCCATGGACTCAGGACTCTGGTGGGCTATAGTCTATGGGGTCACAAAGAGTTGAACACAACTTAGTGACTAAATAGCAACCACAATGTTATTATTTACATCATGATTCTAGGGAGCAGCCTCATGTGATGATTGATTCCAGGCTGCAAAGACATTCAGTAAACTCAAGTAAATATAGACAGTCCGCGACTTACAATGATGTGTCTTAGGACTTTTGGACTTTATGATGGTGTGAAACTGATAGATATTGAGTAGAAACTGTACTTTGATTCTTGATCTTTTCCAGCGTTAGTGATGTTTGGAAGACATTCTCTGAGATGCTCCCAGGTGGTCTGAGGTTGCTTCTGAGCCCTCTGAGCACGCTTCACGCAGGCTGAGCTGAGCTGTGATGTCCAGGAGGTCAGGGGTGTTAGATTCATTTTTGACATACGACCCTTTCAACCTTCAATGGGTCAATCAAGATTTAACCTCATCCTTAGTTGAGTAGCATCTGTGCAGTTAATTACAGCCGTCTCCAAAACTAGCTCTGCACTGTTGATCTTTAGATCTTATGGTAGATAACATTTAAGTTCAAATGTGCATTATATTTTTAAAAATACTTCATATGAGACAACATATAATAGCTTTAAAATTATTATTCTGCTTGATTTAATAGACTTAAAAACTATATAAAAATATATTAATTGTACATTCTATCCATCTGGAAGGTTAATACATAGGAAATTCTGAGAGATTTGTGCATAAAGAAATCTAAAATTTAATTGAGTTGAAAGATAAGCCCTACTAGTTGGAACTAACTACACAGGATGGTTCATACTCCATTGATATTAACTGTATTTATATTCAATTTAACTGGAGAGTTAAAAGATGGTTAATATGAATACTTGGACATTGGAAATTACTTTTTCTTCTTTTCCTTCCTCCTTCCGGAGTCCTGAAAGCTCTGGGTTGACTTCTGTATACAGAAACAGTCTTAACTCCTGGAGGGATGTTAAGTACATCCCCCACAGTGCAGACGAAGATGCTGAGGGAACATGGGTTGAAGCAGTAGAGAGGGTACTGCTTCTGTGTCCCTGAGGCCACAGCTCATGGAAGGCAGAGGGGGAAGAGGAGCCAAGGAGATGAGGGCAGTGTGGGAGGTGCAGACGGGCCACCTACAAACAGGACCTCAGTGCGTCTCCCACATGGCTGGTGGGGAGGGCGTGCAGAACAGCCCACGATCTCCTCCAGCCGGGCAGAGCCCAGGACTTCAAGCCAGCAGGTGCATAGACCCTGTGGACGCAGGTGTGGGAGAGGAAGCCACCCACAGGTAAGAGTCCTGCACACTCACCCAGCTGTCGTCATGGAAACCATGGCTTTCCAGACCACCGTCTCCCTACTGTTAACTCGTGTGTGTGTGTGTGCTTATGTTTGGATGGTCACCATGAAGTGAAACAACAGTTCACATAAGAGGGTGTGAATTCAGAGGAATTAGTTTGCAGGCTTATTTCTTGTGGGTTCTGGGTTATACAAGGGTCTGATGTCGTAAATTCCTACACTGATTCTTATAATGAAAAAAATCTACTGTGGGGATAAAATCAGCATGGCATATACAAGGTAGATTTCAGAAAAGCCCAATTCCTCAGTCTTTAACTGAGTATTCAAATCTGATACGCGATGATGGACTCTGATAGCCTCCTGATTGTGGGACAGAGAAGACATGAGGTTAAAAGGTGATCTTTTCCTGCTGTTTCCTTTCCTCTGACTCTTTTTGTCATAGAGATGGTGGTGAGATAGAGCGTATCTTGTGTTGGGAAGTAATAAGAGCTAATGTTATCTCTGCTTGAAAACAGCAGAAAATATCACCGCAGAGACTCAGAGCAGAGCTCTGGGGCCGTGTTCTCCCAGTGGAGAACATGACCGCTGCGGGGGTATTTCCAGCCCAGCGACACATCAGTGCTGACCCGCTGCCCGGGTGGGCACCCTGGTGACAAGAAGGCTGCAGAGGTTTCCTCTGCATACCCACTTTCAGGCTGCCCCCCATCACCCTCTGCTCTCAGAGAATTTGGAATACAGAGCAGTTTCCTCTAAGTGGAAATTCCCTCAATTCCTCTTTCGATCCTGAGTTGCTGCTGAGGCGAAGATGGGGGCTCGCTGGCCACACACATTCCTGTCTCTCTATCCTCCTCAGGGCCAGCTGTCTTTTCCCATAGCTTTTAAAATAATTTCGCATTAATGTTTTGATAGCAGCTCCAGAAGGATAGGTTGGTGTCACCAGCAGAGAACATCCATATTTGTTTTGACGGTCTAGTTGATAGCATATTACTATCTGAAGAGAACTCACTATGGTTTTCATAACACTGGCTATTTTGGGTAAAGTACAGTGTTTATTAGGATTTTCTTCTGATATGATGCCATTGTTAATGGCACAGGCTGCAGGTCTTCACGGATCTGAGCTCAGTTCCTGCTTGTTGTTATTAGTCACTAAGTCCTGTCTGACTCTTTGTGATCCCATGGACTATAGCACAGCAGGCTTCCCTGTCCTTCACTATCTCCAGGAGTTTGCACAAACTCATGTCCATCTCATCCTCTGTTGCCCCCTTCTCCTCCTGCCATCGATCTTTCCCAGCAACAGTGTCTTTTCCAGGGATTCGGCTCTTGGCAATAGGTGGCCTATTGATTCCTGGAGCAACTCCTTATATGTCTTGTGAGAATGTGGGTGAGTCACCTCCATTCTGAAATAGGATGATGAGAGGTTTTATCTTGCTGGATTTTAGGAAATTAAATGAGATAATACCTATAAATGGTTGAGCATGGATGCTGGCACATCATAAGCCTCAGTGAACATAAGATAATGACAACAAAACCTGTCTACTTTCCTGCTGTTTCAGGGACCACCTGCATCTCCATGAGGATGCTCTATCATGACCAGCATCGTCGTCATCCTCACGATGCTCCTTTGTCTCCAGGGCAAGTTCACCATCGCACCCTCACTGCTCCTTTTATCCCTAGTGGTGCTGAACTCCAGCCAGAAAATCTGAGCTACTTTCCAGTGATTTCTGATAGTCTAGGGTAAAAAGAGAAAAAGTGAGCTGTGCACTGGTGAAAGGGGAGGCACACCTGGATTTCGGGTCGTATACACAAAGCCCCGCCCCTGTCAGAAGTCAGCTGTGTGACCCCAGCAACTGAACACCGAGCCTTCACTTCCTCATCTGTGGAAATGGAGGGTAAGACCTGGCTTTCCAAAGAAATGAAACATACATGTTGTTAACATACATTCGTTGCTCAGTCATGTCTGACTCTTTGCGACCACATGGACTGTAGCCCACCAGGCTCCTCTGTCCATGGGATTTCGCAGGAAAGAATACTGGAGTGGGTTGCCATTTACTTCTCCAGGGGATCTTCCTGACCCACGGACCGAACCCTTATCTCCTGTCTTGGCAGGTGGGTTCTTTACCACTGAGCCACCAGGGAAGTCCTAACGTACAGGGAGGCCATCAAAATTCTAGTTCAGGTATAGGAGGGTTTAATAACAGTTGCTTCCATCCATCCATCTGTCCATCTGTGATCTGCCGAGTGACCTCTGTGGAACTGAGGAAACATCAGGGATTCTGGAGGACAGATGTGCCAGGACACATTTGATAATAAGGGGATAGAACAGACTATGACAGGCAGCGTGGCCGCTCTGAAAGTGCCCATTTCCTGATGCTTGGAACCTGATCCCTGCATGACAAGGGCCTTGGGAAATGTGAGTGTCTTGAGATGGAGAGATCCTACTGGGTTGTCCTGGGGAACCTGGTCAAATTACAGCCTTGAAGAGCAGAGGGGCTTCCCCAGCTGTGGCCAGAAAGATAGACATGAAGACACAAACAGGCAGGAGGAATGTGAATCATAAAGGGCAATACTGACTGACTTTGAAGATGGAGGAAGGGGGCATAAGCCAAGGCGTGCAGGGAGCGTGAACACAGGGGTGGCAGGAGCCGGAGTCTCCGGAAATGACCAGCTACCCTGGACTTGGCACAGTGAGGCTCATGCCTCCTCGCCTCCAGGGCTGCAGGATAAAGCGTCTGCTGTTTTGAAGCCCTGGTATCTAGTCCTTTGTTCTGGCAGCAGGATGGGGAGCAGATGTGGTCAGTGGGGGCAGCAGGTTCAGATACAGTAAGGAGCAGGGCCTCTGGATGTGAGCATGGTGATGGCCAGTTCCCCTGTGAGTCTTGCTGTCCCACACTGCATGATGTTAGCACAGGCTACCTTCCCCTGCACTGCCCACTGCTCACAGCCACGCAGAGGAGCCTTGGCTTCACGCTTGGAACTATTGGAGAGGGAATGAAAGCTTTCAGCCTGCCTGTGGGAGCCCTCCCTGCAGAAACCTTGGGGCCCAGTGATCACTGCAAACCTTGAAGCCCAGGGAAAACATGTGGCTAGCAGGGCTCTGGGCTGGGATCACTGAACCACGGATAGTGGCTGATTTCTCCCACCAACACCCACCGACACCCAGACACCTCCCCACCTGCCCCAGAGCCTCAGGGCACTCAGGCCAGGCCTGCTGGCCTCAGCCACCGTCAAGCCTGCTTCCAGTGTGGTCCTGAGGACAGAAGGGCTTGTCTGTGTGTTCATGCATGTGTGCATGTACTTGTGTGTGCCCGCGTCTCTGTGCGTGCATACCGGTGTGCGTTTCTGGCCCATGTGCTGTTCCCAAGACAGACGGCTCTAGGGGGACGTGAGGGCCAAGGCTGTGGGGGCCCTGTGGCTACACCTCCCATCATGGCTCAGCTGCTTCCACTCCGGAAGCTTTTCCTGGAGGAAAGATGGGCCCTGAAGGCGCAGATTCCTTGTGGGTAACAGGGCAGGGCTTCCTAACAGGCAACGGGGCACCAGCATTCACAGACAACAGGGGATTGTAGTCCTGGAGCAAGTGGGCGGTGGGAAGGAGGGTCCCGGGAGGGAGGGCTGGGTGTGGGGAGGACTGTGGTGGGAGGAGCCGGCAGCGGGAGGGGAGGGGGGCGCAGAGCCAAGGCCACACTCCCTTTCCACCTGGCGGATCAGGTGACAGGTGACTGCTCTCCTGCTCTTGCCCTCACAGGTGCCTGCATTCCTGAGAGCAGCGTCACCTCCAGGCTGGCTGGGGTGGCCACCCTGCTTCGTCTGGGCTGAGTCAGCCTTGGGCCCGCCCTATGGCCTCCTGCCCCACCAGGCGGACTCAGTTGTGAAGACCCGGAGGTTTGGGGGAGCTCTAAGACAGACCAGCGTCTGCCCCATGCCTTCTGACGAAGCTCTTTAAGGTTTCCAGTGACATTACCATAAAGAGCCAGTGACGTCTCAGGGAAACCTGTGTGAGGGTCGGGGGTCTGCACATGCCTCAGAGGAAGTCGGGCCCCCGGGGCCTCCGTGAGCTGACAGCCCCTACCGCGACCAGTGTGTGGGAGCAGCTGGGGCGCTGTGTGCACAGTAGGACCCCTGACGGCTCTGAGCGCCGGGGTGTGGGTTGACGCTGCTCGTCTTTCCCTGGGGGTGGTTTCTGAGGTCCTCATGCTGGGGTGCTGCGTCTCCAAACACTTGATCCAAGAAGAGACACTGTCCACACTGCCCCAGGGCTGGGGGGCCTTGCTTATTAGTGCACCAGATAACACCGCGGTCACACGGATGCAAAGGCCATGGTAGGAAAGGGAGGGCTGCAGGGTCCCAGCCTTTCAAACAACCCTGAGAGATACGACCAGGCGTGGCGTCCAGCCCTGCCTGCCACCCTACTTGGCCCCCATTCCAGCACAGCCTCTCACCTCCCTGAATGCTTTGCAAGCATGCCTGGGCTCACGCTGCTCCATTCTGCTGTCTCCCACCACTGGTCACCTCCCTCTTAATCCTGAGATGATTTCTTAGTAGACTTTCTTAGTTTAGAGCAGTTTTAGGTTCACATCAAAACTGAAAGGAAGAGGCACGACTTCTCAGGTACCTCTCGCCTCCTGCACCCACCTCATCCCCGCAGCTTATCCCCTGCTGTCAGCACCCCCTACTCGATGGTGCATGTGATACATCCATGGAGAGATGATGACAGTCATCACCCAGGTCTACGGTGGGCCACACAAGGGCTTGCTCTTGGCGGTGCATGCTCTATGGTGTGGACAAGTGTGTAATGCTGTGTCTCCATACTATGAGATTTTCTTCAACTCTCAGATCCTGTCTCCTTCCCACCGAACTGCTCTGTTTGGTAAACTGTCACCTTGTCTGTGAGCTCCTGGCCCTCACCCTGGTTTACTGATTAAGCCTGGAGGGGGTTAGAACAGCATCACTTGACCCAGCTGCCATCTAGGCTGAGAGTCAGAAGGTCTGGAAGTTGACTTTCGTCTCTCATCCTCCCCCAACCCCTCACTTTCCTCATCTCCTGCTGGTTTTTCCTCCAATACGCAGTTTTGTTACTTGGGCCATCAAGACTACAGTCCCTTCTGTTGTCCATTACACTCTGTACATGAAGTCTCTAGTGTGGTGGCCACTTACCATAGATGGCTATTTCATTCCCATCACTACAGACTCTTCTCTGGGGCAGCTTGCCAAATATTTAAAGGTCACTATATATCAGGAACTTTTAAAGGTGGAAGACTGATTAAATTTCCTCACTCGCTGCCCTGGACAATGTGTTTTAATATACTCACTTTCCTTTTTAATGTCACATAGTCAATGAATTGGGCGTCCCTTGTGGCTCAACTGGTAAAGAATAATGGATTGTCTGACAGCAACATTTTTCTGGCTAGAGAGTGATCATTCAGTTTGGGTAGCATTTTCTTTCTTTTTCTTGTTTATCAAACTAAACGAAGAGTGTTAAAACCTAAACGGTGTTTATGCACGAAGTTCATGCGTCGGAACAGATGAAACTTCTCTGCTAAAACATGGGAGACCAAATAAGAGCAGAGGCCATGGACGGATTCCTGGGCTTGGGGGTCGGAGAGGAAAGTTCAGACGTGTTTTTATCAATTTGTAATTATTTGACTTCTGCTTTCACAGAGAAGCAGAAAGAGGCCCCCCTTTTAAGGGAAGATGTAATTCACTGCAAGTTCAAAACTATACCAAGCAGAAACAGCTGTGTCCACATGTTGCTTGAAAATTATTTTCCAAGTAGTGACACTGAAATTAAACTTCACGTTAGAATGAAATCCACAGAGAAATGAGCACCAGGGGTTTACTCCAGGCAGAGCAGCCTTTGATTCTCAAGAGCCTCGAGGTGGAGAGGGGGCTGGTGTGGCCTTGATGCCAGCGGCCCCTCAAAGGTGGGAGATCATGGTGGTCTGCACAGGGCAGGGAGTTGAGTACTCCCCTTGATCACAGTGCCAGTCTGATGGCAGGGGGAAAGTTGATACATTTCTGAAAACTAGCCGGCATTCTCTTCACATTTGATGTCCCTAGAGTTAGGAGATTGGGTCGTTTTTGTAATTTTTTTTTTCTTAATTAGGATTAGTTTCCTCAGGCTCTGTACTGGATTTGCTGCTTGTACGAGGAGGCTGGTCGAATGTGCCCAAAGCAGCGGACTCGTACCCCGTCTGTCTGCAGAAAGCTACCACCCACCCTGGGTCCTGTGGGATAGACAGGCTGCTGAGCAGAAATGCCCAGGATACGAGGTCAATTGTACCTTCCACACAGCGGCCCCACAGCCGCTTGTACTCTGTGGTTCTGCAGGCCCCGTGAGGACCAGCAGACTCGGGTGATGTCACATGTGGTTACTTAATGGATGGTAATTTGTAGGATTTGCAGGGCGAGAGCTTCACATGATGCTTCAGGTCCAGCCTTTCTTTCCTTCTTTTAAACTTACCAGCCTGCGGACTTAGTGTTTCCAGAAACACTAAAGCCCGTCTTCTCTATTCCTGCCCAGTGTGTTTGAGCTCCGCTGTCAGTAAATAATTGGCTCCATTTGGTGTTTGCAGATAGTCCAAGAGAGGAGGGAAATAGAAGCATGGGGACGTGGTTTCACAGGAAAACAGCCGAAACTTGTGAGAACAGAGAAGAAAGCACCCCCAGGACACCTGCTCCAACAGAACGGGTCCTCGCTTTACCTGGTGCTGTCTGATGAGCAGCAACTTCGCTGAACAGAATCACTGAATTTTAACCACAGGGATTTCGTAGCTGACAGACGCATTGCAATCTCAAAGTTGATTCATGAGTGGGTTGTTTGAAGGTCAAAGTTCATCTTCTTGTGGAAACGATGTCGTCAGCAGTGGCTCAAATGGGGGGTACCCTGCGTAACCCTCGGGGAGTGGAACTGGGCTTCAAGGGAGCCCACCCTCTGCCTAGGGCCAGGCCAGCAGCTGGCAAGGGGTGGGAAGGGCGTACCAGACCACAGTCCTGAGTCAGGCCCCCTCCGACTGCCCCCAGGGCAGATCCTGGGAACAGCCATCTGGGAAGGGGGTTGTGAGGGGCTCCTGGTGGCACTGATTTGGGATGAGTCTCACCTGAGCAGCTCCCTCTGTGGAGCGAGCACCTGTGGTGGGGCGGCTGTGGCCACGTCCCGGGCTCCGGGGAGAAGGGGCAGCACCTGTGAACCCTCTCTGCTCTTTCCTGTCCCTCCGCTGCCTCTCCTCCCCAGCATCTCCCCATCTCCCCTCCCCTCTGTTCCCGTGCCCTCAGAGCACTGTTCTGAAGCGGGAGGTGGAGGGGTGGGGAGTGGACCTTGGCATCACACATCCCCCAAAAAACAAAGATGAAGAAAGAGAGAGAAAAGACGAAAATGAGTTATTTGCTAGAAAGTTAAGACAAAATCTGTACCCAGTGTAGATGAGAAGTATATCTTAAAACAATAGCTATACAGATTCTACAACGATTGTTCCTTGTCTCACTCTGATTTGTTGGAGACCCAGTGAAAAGCCCGGTGTGGCCTGGTCCCTTGGGTGGATGTGATGTTCTGTATATTCTGTCATGCCCCTTCTCTGCAAGGGCTGTCCTGGCTCTTCCAGGTGAGAGTGGAGAACATCCCAGGTGTGGAGGTTTCCAGGCAGTGCTCTGAGCCTCCACGCAGGATGAGGGGCACTGAGATGGGACCACCTTTGGTCAGACTTCCTCTGTGTGTGTTGAGATGGGACCACCTTTGGTCAGACTTCCTCTGTGTGTGTGGAGTGGCCAGGATGACCAACAGGCGCCAACCCTGAGCTGAGTCTGACATGGGGGTCAGCTGAGAAGAGCTTTAGAGTTGTCACCATAGAAGGGCTTCAAGTACAATTTCAAATCCTTTGGAAACTGATGGAAAGTAGACATGGAAATCCTACAGACAAAGAGAAGTTAGAGGTGGACATCTAAAGCTGACAGGTATAACCAGGAAAGTAAAACCACTGTTACTGAATGGGCTGAGTAGCAGCATGGAGACGACAGAGGGTAGCCACTGGACTTAGTGACAGATCAATAGTATTTGCCCATCTGCTCAAAGGAGAGAAAACAAATGGAAAAAAAAAATGGAGAGAGTGTCAGGAGAGAAAACAGCAGAAGGAGCAACACCCATGCTGCCAGGGTCCCAGAGGTGAGGAGGGGAGTGGGGCTGGAAGCCTCCCAAAGCAATAACAGTGCAAACTTCCCAAATGTGGAAACCTACATCTTCAAAAAGCTGAGAAAACCTGAAATCAGAGGAATGCCTGGAAACCCATGCCAAGACAGATCACATTAAACTGCTGAAAACTAGGGGAATAAATAATGTTGATGCAAGCAGAGGAGGGACCAGTGTCTTCAGAGCATCACTGTTGCTGTGACAGCAACTCCTTGTCCAGAACCATAGGACTAGAAGGAACTGGTATTGGTGCCATTCTCAGTACGGGACAAAGATAAACATGAGCCACGAATTCAATGTCCAGTGGAAATATTCTTCAGGATCAAGGGGTAAACAACTTCAGTTCAGTTCAGTTCAATTCAGTCGCTCAGTCGTGTCCGACTCTTTGCGACCCCATGAATCGCAGCACGCCAAGCCTCCCTGTCCATCACCAACTCCTGGAGTTCACTCAAACTTACATCCATCGAGTCTGTGATGCCATCCAGCCATCTCATCCTCTGTTGTCCCCTCTCCTCCTGCCCCCAATCCCTCCCAGCATCAGAGTCTTTTCCAATGAGTCAACTCTTCACATGAGGTGGCCAAAGTACTGGAGTTTCAGCTTTAGCATCATTCCTTCCAAAGAATACCCAGGAGTGATCTTTAGAATGGACTGGTTGGATCTCCTTGCAGCAACTTAGGTCTCCTCTAACACAGATGACTGCTTGCAAACCAGCCCTTGCAGAGCAGTTAGAGAGAATGGTCTCTAAACAGCATTGAAGTACCATATGGCTCAGAACATCAGACAGGAAAGAGAACCACTGGAATGAGTAAAAGTGAGGGTTAAGATAATACTCCTTATGACGAATTTCCTGAATCTTATTTGATAGCACCATCTGATATGGTGCCAGGTATGAATACGGAGGAAACACTGGAGACAACTGTTTGTTGAAAGTATGAAGGGCAGCAGACAGACCCACATGGAAGGGCAGAGTCTACACATCACTTTCAGTCCCGAAAGATGTGCCAGGAGACAGAAGCCCTTGCGTGCACAGTGACACCGAAGCAGCGGCTTAGGTACCCAAGGCGGGAGGCGCTCAGAAGCACTGCGAATGCATGAGTGGAGTCCTAAAGGGTTCTTGGGACTCCCCAGAATCAAGGAAAGGCAAACCAAGGACTGCGAAAGAGGAGACAGACAAACAGATGGAATGGCACATGGAGACCTACACTCGGATGACAGCCCTCAGGGGTTCTCCAGCCTAGGTCTCCGGACTCTGGCAGTAAGTCTTGACCGGATAAAGTACAGAGCAAGCTTCATGCGAAGCTGAGCCCGGTCATGGCCAGGTGGCAGTGGCCCCGGGGGCCACCCTCATAGGATGTCCAGGGTCTCACCTGTGCGTGAGATGCTGCAGGATGAATATGCGGCTGGCTTCCCCGTGGCGGGGCAGGGGTTTGAGCCCAGTGCCCCACGGTTCCAGTTCAGGGCTTATCCCTCTACCCCACTGAGATGACCCTCCTTAAAGGCAGAAGGTCACGACTCACGGGCCTCTGTGTCTCACTGGCTGTGGCTGAGCCATCTGCACGGAGCCTTCTGCTCGTGGAGCTGGGGGCAGACTGCTGAGAGTCCAGAGTGTGGAGGCTGAGTGCGGAGGGCTCTTTCTTCCTCGCTGTGTGACCCAGTCCACCCGCTTATCTCCCAGCCTTTGTGTCCCTATCTGCAGAGGGGACTGTGATATTTCATGCTCAGACTTTGTTGGGATTAAATGGAACAGTGCAGGTGCTGACGCAGGGCTGCCTCATGGGGAGAGTGAGGAAGGGGGTGACATGGTTCTCTCTCTGTTTCTTTATTAAAATAAGGATTACGGTTTGGTGTGTAAAGGCCAAATATTAAATCTTATTAGGTGTCACGATTTGTTTGTACTCTGCAGTCTTAAAAAAAATATATCACTGAAAGTGCTTTCAGAAAGGCCCTGGCCCTCCTGGTGTCTCATGCCAGCCTCGGTCACTGGCACCTGGTGCCCGCCTGGCCCTGGGGACCCCTGGGGCCTCAGCATCATTGCTGGTGGGGTCACCACCAGTATCTCACTTTGAAGAATAAGTAGGAAGACTCAAAGGAAAAGGAGCGTTCCTCGAGACCTGTGGGAGTTTTCACCACTTTTCCATCCTCTTGAGGCCCCAGGTGGGGGATGCCTGCTCTCTGAGCAGTCTTGCCACCTGTGCTGCAGACGCATGGTGGGGGGACAGGCCGTGGGCTCTCAGACCCCAGAGCCTGGGTGCAAGGTGGATACTTTACCTGTACAATAATGGTGGGCTGGATGACAAATATCACGGATGGTCTTGGGACAGTGTTTGCTTCCAGTTATTGATCTACAGGTTCAAAGCACAGGCTACTCTCCAAACACTGACAGTCTCCAGGGATCCCCGACAAAGCCCCTTGGCCTCTGGCGCTCAGCTTGTCCTGAGCAGGCTCTGAGCTCTGTGATGATGTAATGGGCTGGAGGAGGATGTCCAGACCCTTACCAGTTACTGTACTTATTCCACCTCATGTAACAACCTGAAATGGTGAGGCAGGAGAGGCTCAGGGACTACAACTCACAGAGGGGCCCAAAGTGGTCACAAATGTTATCTTTCAGATTAAATTACTTCTTAAAAAGTAACATTAAGAACAAATCCTGGATAGAAAAGCCAATAGATAAAATGATTCTAGATGGAAAATGCCCTTCTCCTTTGTTTCCAAGTCAATGAACACTAAAAATTCAGGAAAAACATCCTTTGGATGCATATGTTTAAGATCACCCCAATTACTAATATTTTTATTTATATATCCCTTTTGAAGGTTTATTGATTTTGGTTCAGAATTAATGCATTTGGGAGTGGAGATAAAGAGGTAAATCCTAAATTACTTTTAAGGTAATATACTATGTTGCAACATTTGTGCTCTGTATGTTGTTATTATTTTTTTTTCCTTTTTAAATATTGCCTTGTAAGGTGAGGACACTTCCTTGCTGATGTCCTGGTTAATCAGCAAGACTGACTGCCTGGATTTATTAATAGGTATAACTCATTAGGGACTTCTCTGCTTGAGTGTTTGAGTCCTTCTGGGCAAACACGGCAAGAATTAGAGTCAATGTAACAGTGAGGCTGAGAATTTTTCTTTTTATCTATAAGAGGTTGGAATGACAGTCAGACATGACTGAGCGACCAACACAAGAGGTTGGAATGATGTGCTAACAGTTCAGTTTAGAAAAAGAATCCACTGAGCTGATACATCATGTCTGTTCTTTTAAATCAGTATAACAACAAGCCGTGATCTTCAAGTGGATAATAGAGAAGGTCAGTGAAGACGTGTGTGTGTGTGTGTGTGTGTGTGTGGCACACATTGTTTTCATGAGCTTGGGTATGCTGGGCACTTGAGGGTGAGCCTCTGTATGCTGACCACTGGGCCTGAGGATGGTGAGACCCTGGGTACAACCACTCTTGACCAATGAGGTTCAGAGAGAGACTAGAGCTGAGCTTTAGCCTCAGATGCTAATTAAACTCCATCATTCCAACTGTTATTTTAAGTGTGCTGTTTTAGTTTATAAACAAGGGTACTCACGTCACCTCAGTTTACTGTCATCTAGACACATCCTTCTCCTGTGTGCATGCTGCTTAAATAAATAGCACATCTGGGACTGAGGTTGCCATGTCCTGTGTATCCTGTTTTCAATTAAATGTCATAAGGACAAAACAAAAAATCCTTCAAATGAAACGTGTGTTTAGTCACTCAGTGGTGTCTGACTCATTGCGAACCTTTGAACAGTAGCCTGCCAGGCTCCTCTGTGGATGAGATTTTTCAGGCAAGAACACTGATCTGGGTTGCCATTTCCTACTCCAGGGGATCTTCCCCACCCAGGAATCGAACCCACGTCTCCCGTGTCTCTTGCATTGCAGGCTAATTCTTTACCCGCTGAGCCATCGGGGAAGCCCAAAAAGGTTACAGGCAGTGGCCCATACAGGGAAATCAAATGAAAGCTTACTCTTGCTCCAAACAGCATGGATATTACAGAAAAGATACATATTTTCAAAATTCAGTTCAGTTCAGTTGCTCAGTCATGTCCGACTCTCTGTGACCCCAAGGACTGCAGCATGCCAGGCTTCCCTGTCCATCACCAACTCCTGGAGCTTGCTCAAACTCATGTCCATCGAGTCAGTGATGTCATCCAACCATCTCATCCTCTGTCATCCCATTCTCCTCCCACCTTCAATCTTTCCCAGCATCAGGGTCTTTTCCAATGAGTCAGTTCTTTGCATCAGGTGGCCAAAGTATTGGAGTTTCAGCTTTAGCATCAGTCCTTCCAATGAACACCCAGGACTGATCTCCTTTAGAATGGACTCGTTGGATCTCCTTGCAGTCCACGGGACTCACGAGAGTCTATTCCAGCCCTACAGTTCAAAAGCATCAATTCTTCAGCACTCAGCTTTCTTTATAGTCCAACTCTCACATCCATACACGACTACTGGAAAAACCATAGCTTTGACTAGACGGACCTTTGTTGGCAAAGTAATGTCTCTGCTTTTTAATATGCTGTCTAGGTTGGTCATAGCTTCTCTTCCAAATTAAATTAGTTGAAATTTCCTTGCTATTTAAAGTGTTTCTCAAGTAAAAAAGAAATTCAAATTTCAGTTTTTATTCTGACCCTGAGCATAGTTTGATATATTAAACTATTTCCTTTCTCATTCTAAGTGTGGTCTTGTAGGTATAATTTTCATGTGGAATGTTGCTCAAGAGGATGAGATATTAGCATAAAAAACTATAAACAAATAGCAGTTTTCTAAACAGAAATCGAGTCTTAATAAGTTGCTATACACTACCAGCTTGAAAATTAATTTAAGCATTCAAATTTTAACAGAAGATGTAAATATTGGCCAGATGTTTGCTGGTGTTAGAAACTTTTGGTCCATTAATTTTGTTAAGTTGGGATTAAGTTTGGGTCTAGCTTTTCTTTTAAATATTTTACATAATTATAGATTCACAGGCAGTTGTAAAAATAATACAGATATTTCCCATGGACACTTTGCTCGGTTTCTTCCAACAGTGATGTTTTGTGAGACTGTGATCCTGTGTTAGGACCAGAGTCTGACATCAGTACATGGAGACACAGATGTCCCATCACTGCAGCCACCAACCACCCCCGCACCCCATGCCCCCACCACTGCCAGTTCCCTCCCTGGCCCACTGCCATCACCAACCTGTTGTCAGTCTCCACACATTTGCCATTTCAGGAGTGTTTTAGGAACGGAGTCACACCATGCGTAATCCACTGGGATTATCCCTTTGCACTTGGCACAGTTCCTGGGGCTCCATCCAGGCTGCTCTGGGTACCAGTGGCTCATTCTCCTGTGTGGCTGAGTAAAACTCCACGGTATAGATGGGCCCTGGTGTGGTGTGTTCAGTCATTCACCCTTTGAAGGGCATCTGGGTTGTTCCTGTTCTGGGCTTTTGCAAGTAAAGGCACTACAAATGTTCGGATTTTGTGTAGTTGTAGGTCTCCCTTTCTCCATCCCTGGGTTGCCTGGGACTCTCGCGTGTAGTTACATGAGAAGCTGCCACACCGTCTCTAGAGGGAGGGCACCACTGGGCTCTCCCACCACATCCTCACAGCGTGGGTGTGGTCACTTTGTTTACTCCAGCTGTCCCATGCATCTTAGCCATCTGTTTGTTCTCCACACTGAATCACGTTTTTCATATCTTCTACCAGTCGTCTAATTGAATTAGTTATGCCTTACTGTTGAGCTTTGCGAGTTCTCCATCTATGCAAGATACTAATCTTTCATGGCAAGTATTTTCCCCAAATTATTATCCTATCATTTCTTGCTTTTTACAGTGTCTTTGACAGAGGAAAATTCTTAGCTTTGATGAAGCCTAATTTATCAATTCCTCTTGCAGCCATGAAATTAAAAGATGCTTACTCCTTGGAAGGAAAGTTATGATGAACCTAGACAGCATATTAAAAAGCAGAGACATTACTTTGCCAACAAAGGTCTGTCTAGTCAAGGCTATGGTTTTTCCAGTGGTCATGTATGGATGTGAGAGTTGGACTGTGAAGAAGGCTGAGCTCCAAAGAATAGATGATTTTGAACTGTGGTGTTGGAGAAGACTCTTGTGAATCCCTTGGACTATAAGGAGATCCAGCCAGTCCATCCTAAAGGAGATCAGTCCTGAGTGTTCACTGGAAGGACTAATGTTGAAGCTGAAACTCCAATACTTTGGCCACCTGATGCGAAGAGCTGACTCACTGGAAAAGACCCTGAAGCTGGGAAAGTTTGAGGGCAGGAGGATGAGGTGATGACAGAGGATGAGGTAGTTGGATGGCATCACCGACTCGATGGACATGGGTTTGGGTGAGCTCCGGGAGTTGGTGATGGACAGGGAGGCCTGGTGAGCTGCGGTTCGTGGGTTCGCAAAGAGTTGGACACGACTGAGCGACCGAACTGAACTGAACTTGATTTCTATAGAGTGATCTTGAGGACATTGCCCTGTTTGTCTTTCCCGGTAGTTGCTCTGTGTCTCGCAGCCTGAAGGACTCTCCACTGGCCAGCAGCAAGGGCTCACCGATCCCAGGGACATGGGGAGGCCACATGTCCACTCAGGTCCCTGGACTCTCTCACTCTGTCAGTGCAATCTCCTAGGTGTGACTTCAACATAGCAGATAATTTTATAAAATTTGCCTCGATCATTACGTATGATTTAGTTGCATCATTTGCCCCATTTTTACGCATTCTAAGATCTGTTCCTCCTTCTGAAGCTCCAAGTGACCCTCACAACCATTTCTCTCTGGCTAGGGGACTTCGGGGTCCATTTTCCAGGGGCTGGTTTGCTGGCAACACGTGCTCTGAGTTTTCCTTCCGTCCCCCTTCATTCCTTGAAGTTACAGAAAAGACAGCTTCCAGAGTTTCTCTGAGTGTTTACAGAAACCTGGGCGCTTCCCTCTGCCTCCAGGTCTTCAGATCAAAAATCTGTCCTCTTGCAAATTGGTTTCTCCTCTGGTGGCTTTTAGGACTTTTTTTCTTTGCTTTCAGTTTTTAGCAAGTCACCATGTTGTAAACTGATAGTGTGATCTCTCCTTGGCATGGGTTCCCATGCATCCCTCCTGTTTCCGGTTTCCTCAGCTTTTTGAAGATGTAGGTTTCCGTCTCTCAGTTTCCACATTTGGGAAGTTTGCACTGTTATTGCTTTGGGAGGCTTCCAGCCCCACTGCCCTCCTCACCTCTGGGACCCTGGCAGCATGGGTGTTGCTCCTTCTGCTGTTTTCTCTCCCGACACTCTCTCCATTTTTTTTCCATTTGTTTTCTCCCCTTTGAGCAGATGGGCAAATATTATTGATCTGTCACTAAGTCCAGTGGTTCTACCCTCTGTCGTCTCCATGCTGCTACTCAGCCCATTCAGTAACAGTGGTTTTACTTTCCTGGTTATACTTGCCAGCTTTAGAATGTCCACCTCTAACTAACTACTCTTTGTAGGATTTCCATGTCTACTTTCCATCAGTTTCAAAAGGATTTGAAATTGTACCCGAAGCCCTTCTATGATGACAACATTTAAAGCTCTTTTCAGCTCATCCTGACATATGATCAGTGTCTGTGTCTATGAGTCGTCTTTTCTCCCTCAGTTTGTGATATTTCTTGGTTCTCGTGTGGCAGGTGACTTGGAGTGTCCACTAGATTTTGTCTATGGTGTCAGGAGCTTCTGGGTCCTATTCAAGCTGCATTCGATCAGGTCCTGGGTAATTTTGTGGCTGCAGCTCCAACGACAGTTGAAGTTCAGATTTCTTGTGGCCTTCGTTTGGCCTGATTGGTTTGTCTGGGGCAACTGGTACACCCCTGATCTCAATGCTGGGGTGCAGAAGGAGCCCCCAGGCCAGAACTTGGGGCCTCTGGGCGGGAGGGGGGTCTCAGGGCAATACCAGGGCATGGGGGATACAGGGCCAGTGTCCACCTCACGTCTGCCTATCTCCTTCGGGCTGGGAGGGGCAGAGCTCTGCTGCTGCTGCTGGGCCCGGGGGACATTGCCTTGGGGTGGAGGAGAAAGCTTGGCTCCTGGATCAGCCTGGGGGTTGCTCCCAGCACCACAGGCATGATGGGATGCACAAGTTCAAATCCCTTTTTGGCGACTGGAAACTGGCAGAGGGGGAGACGGCAGTGGGCTCTCTGCTGGTGTTTGCCCACCTGGAGACAAGTTTCCAGAATGGTTTTCCGTGATCTGGCCACCCTCTTCCTGATTCTTGGCCAAGAGAGACCAGCCTTTCCCGCAGTTCTTTCTGTGCTGCTTGGTTCTGGGTTGGAGGCCTGGGGAGTGCCCTTTCTCAGAGGCCTGGGGGCAGTGAGGAGCCCAGGAGCCTCCCTGTGTGTTGCCCTCCCATTCTGAGCTCCTGGGCCGAAATCCTCCTTCCTCTCACCTCTCACATCTCAGAGGCTTGTGTTCTGTGCTGTGGCTGGTTTTTACCTGGGGAGGTGGGGAGCCGGTAGGAACAGAGCTTCTTCTCAGAATTGCTGATATTCCTGTGTCCTGTTTCGCTTTGATAATCAGCTACCTTGATATCCTTTGAGATGCCTTCTGATCAGGTAAACCAGGTGACACGCTCAAGACCGAAGGTGTCCAACTGAGTCAGGGGTGGAGGAGTCTTTGGTCCAGAGGTCTTTCTGGCTGAGGGGATCTCAGTAACCGAGGGACGGAGCTCCCACCATGGCTCACCGAGTGCTCAGGCAGCCTAGAGAGGGGCCATGTGACGATCCCTGCAGGTTTGCAAAATGTGAGTCAGGAGGAAGATGAGATGAAGGGGGGCTTTGTACTTGCGTGTCACTTGAGGGCTGGGGACGACCACATGTGTCTGGTGGTCAGGATTCCGTCATAGCTCAGTCATTAAAGAATCTGCCTGCAATTCAGGAGACCTAGGTTCAATTCCTGGGTCAGGAAGATTCCCTAGAGAAGGAAATGACAACCCACTCCAGTATTCTTGCCTGGGAAATCACATGGGCAGAGGAGCCTGGCGGGCTACAGTTCATAGGGTCACAAAGAGTAGGACACGACTTGGTGATTAACCACGTGTGGCTGAGATGAATAAAAGGAGAATTCACTCTCTGTGTGCTTTGGCACCAGGTCTGTGTCACTGAGTGAGGTGGCTCCAAGCCCTCTAGGACTTGGGAACAGAGAGGCACGTACACAGGACCATCTGCTAACGACTCGCGGATGCTCTTGGAACAATGTGGAGTAACCAGGCACGGGAGCTCACGCCCTTAACCCTGGTGCTGCCTCCCTCTGCTGTCACTCCCTGGGGTGAGGCTGCTCCCCCATTTTAGGGGATTCACACTAATGACAAATCAGACTGCATTTCTCCAGATAGTGTTCTACACCTTTTCCTCTTTCTTCAGATTGTCAGTCCCTCATTCTCCGTGGAAGCTCTGTTATCTTGCTCCCTGAGAAGAGAAGATATCCACTTGCTGCCACCCCGTGTCCACCAAGCTGCCCGCATGCTGTCTGTCCCCTCTGGCTTCTAGTTACGGGGTGGGGTTGTACATCTCCTGCATGACAACAACCCTTCTGTCCCCATCCTCCCACCGACTCTCTGGTCCCACGGCTTGACCACTGTGGCCATGGGCTCCTCACGTCTCCTGAGTTTGCTCCAGTTGGGGTCCTCCTTGTGTCCCGTGGCATTCCCACCCCTGAGCTCTGGGGGACTGTGATTCCCTCGGCTGACTGGCCTCATCTGCTTTTCTGCCCCTTCTTTTCCCTTCAGCTCCTCCAGATCACGCTCATGTGGATTAGGTCACAACAGCTGAGAAAGTAGCTGTTTTTGAATAAACTCCTGTGTTTAGTCATCACGGGTGCAAAATTGTCATTTTGAAAGTCCGTGGAAAAATGGAACTTTATTTGGTAATCATAATCCCAGAAGCACTTATGCTCTAAAATAACATGCTGTCTAGAAAATCGCCACGTTGCTCCTATAGCCAGTGCTTGAGAATCACTCAGAATTCCTGCAAGGGTTTTAGTGGTGAACCTTGTAGCACTTGTCGTGTACACTCGCTGAGATCGTCTGGTTTCAAAGCTGGGAAAGGAGCTGCTGCAGGAGGACTCAAGGCCGCCTGCTAGTCAAGTGGCCTCCCCTCCAGGGACCTATGTGCACGAGTCTGACCAGGCTTTTCCTACAGACCCTTGTCTCCACAGGTGGGAGCAGGAGCAGTACTAATCGAGCTGTGGGGAGGCTGCCCTGAGTTTACTCCGGATGTACAATGGCAGTGGGAAATCATCCCGAGCTGACGGGCATTTCGCTGCCCCTGTTTGCTGCCAAATAGGGGTTGTTAGAGCGATGATGCTAACGAGGCTTGTGGATTCTCATACATGACACTGTGGATCACGAGGAGGCATGTGTTTTATGGGCGGGGAGTTTCCTAGGAAAGCAATGTCTCTCTCCTTTTCCAAGGAGGCCTGCATGCTCAGTCAGGACCGACTGACTCTTTGCAACCCCATAGACTGTAACCTGCAGACTCCTCTGTCCATGGGATTTCTCAGGCAAGCATGCTAGAATGGGTTGTCATTTCCTCCTCCAGGGGATCTTCCTGACCCAGGGATCAAACTCAATGTCTCCTGCAGTGCAGGCAATTTCTTTACCATTTGAGCCACCTAGGAAGCCCTTTCTAAGGAGACAGGAAAAACAAGGCTGTGTGCTAGATGACATAGCTCAGCCCCACCAAACATGGACTTTATCTCTCAATAAATCTCACTCTAGAAGAGGACACACATGAAAAATAATAATTTAATTAAAATATCCAAGTTTTAAAAGGGATAAAGTTCAGAGGTGGCCCAAAGAGAATCACAGGTGGAACATAGAGGGTGTGAGGATGATAGGGGAAACACCTGGCCTCTCAGGATGAAGAGGGCTGGCGAAGCTGGGAGGTGGGGGCAGTGGCAGAGCACAGACAGTGGGTCAAGCCTGCCCCAAGTCGGACCGGCTGGGATACCTCCCTCACCTGCAACCAGAGGCGTCTCCCTCCTTGTCCTTCAGTTTCCTTATTTATAAGGCGAGTGTGTGACCGACGGTGCTCACCGGCTGGGCTGTTATGAGGGTAAGTGAGTTAGTATTTGTAACTCACTTGGGAGTGTATCAGGCAGGGGGCATTTCGTGCAGAAAGCTTGGGTTGAAACAGCCTTGGCCACACAGTCTGGACATGAGTTGCGGAGGTCTTGCAGGCTGGGTACAGGTACTCAGACTCAGACCTTATGAAAGGGAAGCCACAGGGGGTTTCCTCAGGTAGAGTCTTGGATTAGCTCTGTGTTTAGAGGACCATGTCGGAGCAGGGAGGCCGAGGGGAGCTGTGGGAAGTTCCCAGGCTCCCTCGGGAGAAGGCACCCTCCTCATTTAATCAAGGGTCTTCTCTTCTTGTCAATGCCCAAGTTTCCCCAAGCTGCCAGTTTAAAGGATGTGTAAACATAAATGCAATCTCATTACCGCAGCTGCAGCACCATCTCACGTGGTTTTCTGTATTTCTCTGAGCCTCTAGAGAGGAAAGCTTGCCCAAAGGCATCGTTTGCCCTGTTAGAAAACTCCAGGAGCTCAGAGTGTAACAGAGAATCCAGTCATGTCCACACTGAGACAGTACAAGGACTTCTCTTTCATAGTGACACAGTTCAGTGGGAAAAATATTCCCAAAGTAGAATTTTTTTCTTAAGTAATTGTCAAATTAATTTTTAAAATAAATTCTCAAATGAGAATCCTGGTTTTCTGGGGTCCACAAACCCTGGTCTCAGTGTCTTTCTTGTAACAGGGACCACTTTGGGGGAAACTTGGTATTCCCTACAAAAAATTCTTTCCTTCATGTGTGCGCCCCAGAGACATGTGTATACACAGCAGCGAGAAATTCCTTCAAGAATGTTCATGGTAGTGGCATTTGTAATAATAGTAGCTTCTGATCAGAAATAACTCAAATGTCCTTTTCAGCAAAATGGGTTTGTTTCTTGTGAGATCTGCAGGCCTGGACCTAGAGTGAACAATAGCTCAGTTCAGCAGCAGGGTGAATCACAGACTGAAACAAGGAAGGCAGTGCACACCAGAGAACATATACAGTGCGGTTCTGTTTATACACAGTAACAAGCCAGGCAAACAGACTGGTGGCATAAACCGCACTGCGGCTCCTTTTGGTGAGAAGGGGGGTGTTGTCATGATCGGAAAATTGCAGGAGGAGTTTCTGGGCTCTCCGCTCTGTGAGGAGCTGGACCTAGGCAGTGGTTACCTGGGCTGCCTGTCCTTCCCTGACTCCGGCTCCCTCTGTGTCTTCCTCTGTCCTCATCCCCACCCCACCCCCACATCTGCATCTGCACCCATAACCACGTTTTGCTTACCTCCTGCTCTATCTCTGTTTCTACATTTCCATCTGTATCCATATCCATGCCTATGTTTTCACTCTTCTGTGTGTGCTTTATTTCAACTTGTGTTTTAAAGATAATATCCTAGTGCTTATATGCACATTTGTAAAATTATGAAAATAAAACCTCTATATAAAATGTTGGAAAATTAGAAAAAAGGTCATAATTACTGAGCTCAAAGAATACTTTATTATAACATGATAGTTCAGTATAAATTGTTAGGTCTGAATGGTCATGCTGTTGCTGCTGCTGCTGCTAAGTCGCTTCAGTCATGTCCGACTCTGTGTGACCCCATAGATGGCAGCCCACCAGGCTCCCCCATCCTGGGATTCTCCAAGCAAGAACACTGGAGTGAGTTGCCATTTCCTTCTCCAATGCATGAAAATGAAAAGTGAAAGTAAGTCGCTCAGTCGTGTCCGACTCCTAGCGACCCCATGGACTGCAGCCCACCAGGCTCCTCCGTCCATGGGATTTGCCAGGCAAGAGTACTTGTCATAATGCACCATAATTATACCAGAACTTTAGAATTATCATAATTCAGCCTTGGACTCCTTCTTTTTTATCTCTTAAATATCTCTTTCTATTTTTTAAATAGAAAACACATTCAGTACAGTGCTGGTGACTCTATTACATGCTAAATAAATGAACTAAAAAAAGCTGGAAACATGCAATGCTCAGCATTGGGTCATATGGACTCTTTCTATGTATGCAGTTACTAAGTGACAAGTTAATACAGAGATCTCCATTTTCTCTGGTGGCTCAGTTGATAAAGAGTCTGCCTGCAATGCCAGAGACCCAGGTTTGATCCCTGGGTGGCAAAGATCCCCTGGAGAAGGAAATGGCAACCCACTCCAGTATTCTTGCCTGGAGAATTCCATGGGCAGAGGAGCCTGGTGCGCTACAGTCCATGGGGTCACAAAGAGTCAGACATGACTGAGCGACTAACGCTTTCCAGTGGATACAGTGGATCCATGTATACATGAACGCCTATGATGTGTACACTGTGGTAACAAGGGTTTGTGTTCTTTAGGTTATAATTATTTAGACATCACAGTTGCGTACTCATCGCAAGTTTGGGGCTAGTCTGATATTGCTTGTGATCTAAGCAAGTTAATCACGTCTAGAAAGGACGGGAAGACGTGAATTTTGTGTTGTCAGTTTTACATAAGCACACACACTCACAGACACACATGAGTATCATCTCCAAATATACGTACACGTGATTTAAACATGAATGTTTGTCCAGGCAGGAAAAGATTTAGGCTGTGGCATAGATAATAAACCCCTAAAGTTTCTACCCAATCCGTGTAAGAAAATGCAGGCTTCACTCTAAAGAGCCTTTTTCTCCTAATCAGATTTGTTTTGTTCAAGCATTCTCAGGGCTCCATGTCTGGACCACTGTTGGTGTCACTGATCTTTTGTAGTCATTTTGAGAGGTGGAGAATAGCATCTCACTGAGTGACTAGTTTTGTGCTTTTATTTTTTAAACATTTATTATGGAAAATTTTGATCATATACTAAAGTAAGCAGTATCATGAATCCAATTTCCCCAAAATGTAGCTTCAAGAATTTTCAGCACACAGCTCGTTTTATTTCCTGTGTGTCTCCACCTGCTCATCCTCCTCTTCTCCAGCCCTGGTCATTGTCCTGGAGCTTGGGAACATTGTCAGCTACAGCATATGATGCACCCCATACTATGGTTTTTTCTGCGTCATCTCCTGAGTAATCCAATATGTATTCTGAGAAAATTCTCCAACATGAACAATATCAAACCTACACACATTTGCAGGAAAATATAAATCAAGGAACTTTAGAAATCTCCCTTATGACTTCTTAAATTTTTTCCCATTAATAGAAAGTCTTTTTAGATTTGTGTTTGGTAACTTGATTGCTAAATTCTGAATGCTGTTTGTAATTGTGCTTACACATAGTTGATATATTTTTAAAAGTTACTCTTTTCTTTCTAGGATAAAGGTGAAGCCTGCAGATTTTGTAGCATGGAAATAACAAATTATCCATGGCTCCCTTTGGAAATATCCAGTGTTCACTCTTTATTGTATTTTCCTTCAGTTTTTTCTGTGAATGCAGTTTACTTCGTTAAGATCAGACTTCATGTTCTAATATATTTTGAAACTTGGATAATATCCAAGTTTTTTCTTTTAAAGAAAAAATGTGAGCAACCCATGATGTGCAGACCCCCGCCCCTCAGGATCTAACCCTAATTACTTAAAAATTAATTTGAGAGTGACTTACTTTAGAAAGTAAATTTTTACCCTATGAATATATCTTTCAAGTCAAAGTTTCACTATGACAAAGACGTTTTTATAACTGATACCATATGTTTTTAGACGATAACCACAAGTTTCTAGATTATAATTGTATAGTCCTAAGCCCAATTCCCTAGACCAGCCAAGCACACTTTGTGAGACACTGGATGAGCAAATGATAACTCATCACAGATTGATCTTTCTCTCCACCTTGAACCTGACCTTCTTCTCAAATAAACTTGTTCAGACGGATAACATGGCAAAGTGCCCTGTCCTGGGGACCAGGGGGCAGTAGAGGACAATGCCAAGTGGTGATGCCCCAGCTGAGTCGTGGAGGGGAGGGGAAAGGGGGCGGCGAGAGGTGGACCAGTCTGGTTGTGGTCAGCGCCTGTGACCAGATCCTCAGACAGGACAGAAGGGAGGAAGCGGGCATCAGGCACCTGCTGGCTGGGAAGGTGTCCTGCACTTTTCTCCACCCCGTCAGAGCAGCTAATGAGTGGCAGGAGAGCTCGGTGGCCCCTTGCAGGGGTGGTGGGGATGTTCTCAGCAGAGAAAGATGTCTCCCAGCGGCCTGATGGTGCTGCCCTGCCCAGCCTTGGGGATGGCCAGATTCAGACCAGTCTGGGGGCAGGGCTGTGGGCAGCAGTGGAGGGGCCGGCTTCTCCACGGCCTCTTCTGCATGTCTGACTTCCCCAGAAGCTCAAGACATGCGTCTTGGCTTCAGACCCGGCCAGAGGCCTTTCTTTTGGTGGCTCGTTTAAGAGAAACTTAAACCAGGGCTTCCCTGGTGGCTCAGATGGTGAAGAATCTTCCTGCAATGCAGGAGACCTGGGTTTGATCCCTGAGTAGGGAAAATCCAGTAATCTTGCCTGGAGAATCCCATGGACAGAGAAGCCTGGCAGACTATAGTCCATGGGGTCACAAAGAGTTGGACGTAACTGCGCGACTAACACTTTCACTTTTTAAGAGAAACACATGTCATTAGTATGTATTGGCAGATTTATCATGTTCTTTCCAAATTAAGCATGCAAACCCAGTTGGAGGAGGTCCCTGGATGTGGTCAGGATTTGAAGAGGGAGATCAGGGTATACCTTGACCTTGGATGGCCTCCGTGCTCCTTGGGGCTCCAGGTAGCAAGTAGGGGGTGTGCACTCAGGTTTCCCAGCTATATCTCCAGGCTGTACTGCCTTGGGAGCAGCTGGGGTCATGAGTGGAGCCAGGGTCCTGCTCTGTGACATGCAGGTAATTTTGTCTGTGCTGTTCCTTCCCTGAATAATGGGAAGAATCACAACTTCCTGCCTGAAGATTTCATGAGGATAAAACAAGTGACATTATTAAATTACTTGAATACTTTGACAATCAGCACACTTACTGATTCTTTATTATGATGTAACCAGTTGACATGTGTGTGTTGAGTAAGCATGGGGGACAGGAGGACATGAGCCCCAGCGTACACAGCAGGTTTACATGGGAATGGGACGAGGGCCAGGGGTCTCTGAGGTCGTGGATCCACCATCAGCTATACCTCTGTGAAGGTGCGTCCTGAGGACGGTCATGTCCCGTGTGCAAAGGCACTGGCCTCGCCTCATCCCAGCACCTTGTTCTTGCTTGTGGTCAGTGGACAGGGTCCCTGAGATGTGTAATTCAACATCAGATGAGAAAAAAGGTATAAGGACAGGCCCACTAGCTTCTGGGCTCTGCAAACAAAGGAACGCCATTACTAGACAGTGATCTTGCAAACATTTACACTGAAAAATGCACAATATAAAGAATAAAAGCAAATATGTGCTGGAAAATCTTTCCACAGATAAATGGTGTGCTAAATTCAGGGCAAAAATGTAAGGATGGACACATGGTCTATTTCTGTGGAAAATGAAGGTAACCATTCACAGAGACAAATTCTGTTGTCACAGCATTGCACTTTGAGGTGCTGTGGCTTTGTGGGGCTTGTGAGTTATCCGATGTCACACAGGACTCCACATGGACACTGACCTGTGCAAGAAGGCTTCCGAGGTGCTGGTGCAGCTCCATGCAGTGTCCAATCATGTGTGTCCCTTGCAGAGCTCGCTCTGAACGTGATAAATGAAACGCATGGTGGCCTCAGAGCCTCCAAGGCTGGTGAAAATCATGCTGGTTGAAAGTTTTTTTTTTTTAATATTTATTTATTTGGCTACATTGGATCTAGCTGCAGCATATGGGACCTAGTTCCCTGACCAGGGACGAACCTGGGCTCCGTGCACTGGGAGCACAGTCTTAACCACTAGATCACCAAGGAAGTCCCTGGTTGAAAGTTTTGAGAAGCTCCTGAAGTGTTTTCTCAGAATTAAAATGTGAACAGGAAAGGGGATTCACCCCTGAAGTTGAGTTCTGCCCTCCTGGGCATCCTTGTGATCTGGGTGCCTCCTTAGACAGACTCAGCCTTGTCCAGGCACCTTTCAGAGTGAGATCACAAAGGAGCTGTCCTCCCATGTCCCATGAACAGGGATCATGGCCAGCTGTCCAGTGTGATTCCATGACACAGTTTCCTAGAAGACCCTTGTTAGTATGGAAGAACAGAGATCCTGCAAAAATGCTGATGACAACTAGAATCTTTGGAAAACAAATTTTAAATTTCTCAGAGTCGTAATTGCAGGTAGCTGCATGGTACTACTCATTCACTTCTGAGCACTTTTCTCAAGAGTTTATTTAGGTTTGGAAAATCACCTCCCAGAAGGGGTGCATGTGTGTGTGCTAAGCTGTTTCAGTCACGTCCGATTCTTTGCCACCCCATGGACTATAGCCCGCCAGGCTCCTCTGTCCATGTGATCCTCCAGGCAAGAATACTGGAGTGGGTTGCCATGCCTTCCTCCAGGGACTCTTCCCAACCCAGTGATTGAAACCACATCTCTTGTATCTTCTGCATTGGCAAGCAGATTCTTTACCACTAGCGCCACCTGGAAAGCCCCCCAGAAAGGGTGGACACTTCCTTTTACACTTAGGTCTGCAGCCGTGATCATAAAGGCCCGGTGTGAACCTCTTATTTGCTTTTACAACTAGGATTTTAGCAGGTTTATTTCTGACTTGAGTCTTTTTTAGAGGGTAAAGAAATATTTCTCAAGTGAATCTGAATCCCCACCAGTCTATTTCTAGTTCTAAAATGCTATCACTTCTTATAGATACTTGGATATACTGAAAGTATTTCTTTGTCTTTCATTTTCTAACAAATGAAAGCCTAATGTGAAAAGCAGAGGTTCAGTAAGGATCTCCATCTATACCTGAGGACCAGCCTTGGTGTGAAGTTACTTTTCCTTTGACTATTTCCCAGTGCAGGTCTCTCCCTCCTCCAGCCTGGCCCCTGCTCCCTCCCTTCAGCTTCATGTGGCCAGGCAGGCAGGAGCCTGGAGACCGCAGGCAGGTGGCCGCTCACTCCTGTCTTTGGTGGTGTCCCAAACCCCATGGGGTGCAGAGCTGGTTCAGGAAACATGTGAAGCCAGCCACCCAAGTCGAATGGAAAATTTCAGGAGGTTCGAAACCCATCAGGATGGGGGCAGTGGATGGCTGAGGTCTGGGCTCAGAATCATCTCTTGGTTTACCTGTTTACCCAAAGCATTTCACCCATTCCTTCAGAAAATGAAAAAAACGGAGCACTCACACAAACAACAAAAACCAGTTGGCCTGGATATCACATCATCCACAGATTTAGGACAACCTGTGTGAGCCGTGCGACATAGTCTCGTGTTTCCTTCCCATTCCTCGTTCTTTGTGTCTGTTTTCAGAAACCATTAAAGTGCACATGTTTGCACGGAAGTGGAAGCCATTACAGAGCTAGAAATAGACTAGGGGTGAACATTCAGATTCATCTGAAAGGTATTTTTTCCCAGTGAGGAGGAGACGCCTGCCTTGCCGTTGCTGTGTGCAGTCACTCTGCCGAGAGATGCGGGAGGTGATGGCAGGATGTCAGCGGAGATTTTGCGCTGGATTTCTGGTTGGCAGACAGCACAGGTACCACATTTATTCTGATTGACCTTATCACTGGAAACACCCCAACGTAAATGTACATGGGCTCCTCGCCCTCCCCTGCCTCACTGGACCCTGAGTTAGTCCCCCTCACACCCTCTTTCCCAGTGTCTGTCTTCACGCAAGCAATGGTCAAATAGTTGAGGTTGTTCTCCCTGAGGGCTTTCCCTGGGGAGCCTGGTGACCGGCAGACTGCAGGACAGCTCATGTGGGAGTGACTGTGACCCAGAGAGGCCCTGGCATGTCCTGCTCTCCAGTGTGAGAACTGTGCTCAGCACCACAAAGACACTGCGAGAAGCTCTACAGCATCGACGGGCCCGGGACCAGAGGAGTCTTTGAGAAGCATCTGAAGGGGCCTACTTCCTGGAGCACAGTTTGGGGACCAGGAGCTGGTGTCAGTCTTGCCTAGTGAGCTCTGAGGCGGCCCAGAGCCTGGAAAGAAGACCAGGCAGGATCTGTCCTGCTTCAAGGAGCGCATTTCTTATTGCTTTTCACACAACTGGCTCCTCAATGACTAAGCTTTTCTTTGAAGAAAGGTTTGTTTGACCAAAAAAAAAAAAAAAAAAGATTCTAGAAATATTTGCGGATGCTCAGGACTGAATCTCAATGTCAGCTATTTTTTCCCCCGGCTTTGCTGCTCTTCAGACTTTCTTATGGTATTTTTGGAATGAAACCACAGATTCAGACTCCAGTATGAAATCCCAAAGCCAGCATTGCCTGATATTCTTTCCCACAAGTGCGTTAGAACCACAGGGAATGAAAGGACCCCCTCTTAGCAGATCACCGAGGCAGCGGGACAGAATGTGAGGAGATGAAGGTTGCTCTGGTGATTGGGGGTCAGTGCTATGGGGAGATTGTTAGCTGGGCACCAGTCCATCCTAGGCAGAGCCCAGGGTGTGTGATTCCCTGCAAGGGGCACCTGCAGGCACAGGAGCCATGGGTCAAGCCTGCTCCAGGCAGATGCACTTCTACACAAATGCATCTCTGTCTCCCAACAAGGAGGGCATATGGAACATGGTGACATTTAATCACAGGCCTGAGAAGGCAATCAAGTGTGAAATTAGAACATCAGCCTAAAACCTTATGTTACTATTACATTATGCTAAATTTCCAGACCAAATACATGCATTAGTAGGCATGTGTGTGTGTTAGTCTCTCAGTCGTGTCCAACTCTTTGAGACCCCATGGACTCTGGCCTGCCAGGCTCCTCCATCTGTGGGATTTTCCAGCAAGAATATTGGAGTGGATTGCCATTTCCTTCTCCAGGAGATCTTCTTGGCTTAAGGACTGACCCAGGTATCCTGCATTGCAAGCAGACTCTTTACTGTCTGAGCTACCAGGGAAACCCATCGTAGGCATAGATCTAAACTAATAGTTGAATTTAGCACCAAGAAAGCCAACAACGTCTGGTCAGTGTGCTTCCCCAGGACCTCTGCTTGTCCCAGTCCTGACCGTCCTATTGGCCTGAACGCCCCCCAGAAGCCCACTCCCTGGGCTTGGTAGTTAAGAAAACTCATGCTAGAAAGATCCGTTCTTTTCCTTTGTGCTGGTTGCTCAGTCCTGTCTGACTCTGTGTGACTCCATGGACTGTAGCCTGGCAGGTTCCTCTGGCCATGGGATTCTCCAGGCAAGACTACTGGAGTGGGTTGCCATTCCCTTCTCTGGGGAATCTTCCCAACCCAGGGATCAAACCTGGGTCTCCTGTGTTGCAGGCAGATTCTTTACCATCTGAGCCATCTTTTTCTTTACTTTTCTTAATTTTTTTTCTTCTTTACTTTCTTACTCTATAACTTGCTCTGGGCAAATGCTCTCATCAGGCTGTGGGGTACATTCAAAATGAGCAGCAGGAATGACAACTTATCTTTATTTCAACATGGAAATGTGGTTTCTCCAGATGTTTCTAATGTTCCAAATGGGGATTTTCAAAGACGAGTATTGCATTGAGACCTCCAGCCTGAGAGACTTCTCATGGTGACTATGCTTCTGTAACACACACAAACTCACACACACACACACACACACACACACAGAAGTGCAGATAGTGACTTAGTCTGTGCACAAGTAAAGATGACTTCAGGGGAGAGGCGCTGTTTCTTCCTGGATGTAGTCAGACTAGACACTGAGCAGCTGCCTTCTTTGAAGAACCATGAAGTGCATGAAAGAGCCTTAAACAATCCAGACCATCTAGTGGTGGGTGAATCATCCCCAGAGCTGGTTTCCCAGACCACAAAGCCAGGGAGGTGACCTGGGGAGACGTCGAGATCTCACATCATAGGAAAAACCATATATGGCTGCAGCCTGCAGCATCCATGGAGAGAGAGAGAGCAGACGGACAGAGAGACGGGGCAGGCGCACAGTGGAGGAAACATAACTTCTGAGAGAGTCACTTGCTGTTGTTTAATCGTGATGAATTCGTCGGTGGGGGGAAATGGTGGCCGGAGCACGAGGGTTCAGAAAATTCACCCGTCTCGACAGCTGGCTTCGCTGCCGCTCGGGGAGACGGCTGTTGATTATACATTGACGCATGTCTGTGCTGTTTCAGCTGCAAGGTGTCTCAGAGTACCGTTCAGGGCTTACGATAAGCTATTCTCACAATCACCAGATGACGTCTACCTTGGGATAAAATCCTTCATTCAATAAAACCTTTCTGCTCATCTCTTAGGCCTAGCCTGCTGGGAGATAAAAATGTGATTCCAGTGTCGACTCTTAAAGAATTCACCATCCAGAGAGGAGATGGGCACAGAGGCAACAGCTGTCACGTGAATGGTGTGCCCTGTGCGTGGGTAAGAACCAAGGGGCAGGTCTGGGAGAGTGGGAGGGAGCTCCTTGCAGGAGGCAGGACTTGAACTGAGGTTCCAAGATCCTGTAGAAGTCAGCCAGACAGACCCAGGGGAGAAGGGGTGCCAGAGGTGGGCGGGGTGCGATTTCCTGCATTTTAGCTTGTTGAGGAAACTACCAGCTGTTCAACATTTCTGGAGTGCACACAAAGATAAACTCAATCACGTATTTCCTGAGAATCAATAAAAGCCTATGGGTTTGGGTCTCAGCTTGTTCAGAGGTCGCCTTTGGTGTGCTGTGCTGAGAAAACACATTCACGTTCATGACCATGGTTTGCTCTATCAGAGGAAGATGGGAAAGCTCTCTGCTGCCCTTCACCCGACTGTGAGGAGGATGGGCTCTGTCCATGGAAGCGCAGCAAAGACTGTCTCTCACCCAGTAGACTCGTTTGTCCCTGGAGTCAGGCCAGTGGGTTGGCACTGCTCTCATACTCATTTTCCTGGTTCATCAGACTGGAGCCTAAAGCCACAGCCATGTTAGTATTCTCATATAGAGAATCCACATTTGGGTCAGAATTATTCGAACATCCCTACACAACCCCCAGTGCAGACATTTTCTGGATTTTCTAAGACTCATTGATGTTAGGGCACAGGGTCTGCTAACCTTCCTCCCTGTGTTAGTCACTAAATCTTGTCCAAGTCTTTGTGGCCCTTGGACTGTAGCCTGCCAGGCTCCTCTGTTCATGGGATTCTCAGGTAAGAATACTGAAGAATTGCCATACCCTTCTCCAGGGGATCTTCCTGACCCAGGAATTGAACCCTGGTTTACCTGAATTGCAGCAGGTAATTTACCGCCTGAGTTCACCAATCAGAACATAAATAGCCTATCAGGAAACATTATTCAATACAATTGATGAATTGGCCATGGTGTTTTGTGGAAGAAATATCAGTTTTCTGGACCCCTTTATTTAGTAAAAGTTACAAGTGATGGCAAATGAATTCAACAGCAGTTCCTCACAGCTTCAGAGTCTTCTGTTTACTTATTCCTTGATGAAATATAGTCCTATGGTTACTGCGTATGAAAAGCCCATTAGGCCAACAAGAAACAGTACTGACATGCTGATATGGTCACTGAGTTTTTCTTGCATCTGATGTCTTCTATGGATTCAGCTGGATTTGAATTCCGCTGCGTTGTGCTTGGTGGGATTCACAATTGCTGGGAAAGATTGAGGGCAGGAGGAGAAGAGGGCAACAGAGGATGAGGTGGTTGGATACCATCATTGACTACATGGATATGAGTTTGAGCAAACTCCAGGAGATAGTAAAGGTCAGGGAAGCCAGGTGTGCTACAGTCCATGGGGTCACAAAGAGACTTGAATCAGTGACTCAACAATGACAACAACAACAATTGATCATGCTGAGCATTGGCGATCTCAATCTCAAAGCCAGGAATAGTTTCATTTTACTTTTTACTTATTTTTATTTTTATTTTTTTACAAATTTATTTTATTGAAATATAGTTGATCTGAGCTTTCCTGGTGGCTCAGTTGGTAAAGAATCTACTTGCCAATGCAGAAAACAGGGTTTGATCCTTGGGTCTAGAAGATCTCTAGAGAAACCCACCCAGTTTTCTTGCCTGGAGATTTCTGTGGACAGAAGAGTCCATGGGGGTCACAAAGAGTCGCATAAGACAGAGCAGCTAACAGTTTCAACTTTCAATAGTCGATTTACAATATTGCTTTAATTTCTACTGTGCAGCAAAGTGACTCCATATATGTATATATATTTCATATTATTTTCTTTATTTTTAGCTTTTTACGAGAAAGAGAGTAAAACAGAGACCTGAATAGGTGTGAGTCATGTTGTTTGTCTTTTCTTTTGTGAGCAATAAGGATTAGTGGTTGGCATTTCACTGGACTAACTGGGTTAGCTTCTAGGAAAAAGCCAAAAAGGACACCAGGGAGGATTATCCATCAACCCCACATGGCTTTGCTTCCTTCTTTCAGCTCAGCTGCACTGGTGAAGGGCAGAAGAGAAGCTTGGGGTAAAGCCCGTGGCCTGTGGGGGACCTGTCGTCCATCCCAGGAAAGCAGGGGTCCAGCCCCCATCCATGACTTCTGGAGTGGGTTTGCTGACAACTTTCTGATCTTGTGGGGTCATCACTGGTGTCATGACAGCCACACACTGGCTGAAGGGTTGGGGTGTCCTGCTCACTTGCTGCCCTTATGCAACATCCAGTTGGGGGTGTATAAGGGTGGAATTCACACATTCATGAAAAAGATAAGTGAGACATCTATTTCTAAACTTCCTTTCTCAGCTTTGCTTCAAGATACTTCTCTGCTGCACATCATTCTAATCCTCCTGATGGAATGAAAATTACTTTGGTTTTAGAAATCACTTTATCTTTGATATAGACCTAGATAACAGGTATAGAACACAGAGAGGAAACCTGGTCACAGCATGGGATATGAAGCATCTGTCCTGGACTTTTCAAAGTGTTTCTTATCTTATTTCAAAAGTGAGATAGTCTCATTTAAGTGTGCACTTTATATAAACTCATTATACAGAAGGTGGAAAAATTTCAAAGTTCTTGACAAACTCTTGGATGGAGAGCTTTTTGTATATTTTTATGGTTTGTGAGTCTGAGAAATATCCTGACTTCTCAGCTTCTTGCATTGTTCTGGGTGAGACAGCTTGTGGGATGCTGGGGGCAGATTCGGACCTGTGATGAACACATGGTGAATGCTCACATCACCCGATCTCAGGTGGTCTTGTTAACTGCCTGGAGCAGGGAAGGGAGGCTGCTGAAGGGGAGGGAGCATCTCTTTCTAATAGGCAAGGATAGAATCACTTTCTCATTGGAGAAAAATTATGTTTTCAGCTTTCTCCTGAGAACTGGTATCTATAGATTGAAAACCAGGTTCAATCTGAAGGGAAAAAGTGTGCTGATCCCTGCTGTGTAAGACACTATTGCCTGCACTCCTTACCCACCCAAAGTCAAGAACCATCCTCACTGTGGCTGAGGGAGGGGGAGCACTAGGCCGGCTTGGGTCGGGCGTCGAGCTGGTCAGCCAGGGAGCCAGAGCCCTGCACACCTACTCCCTGCCTCCGTGCTAGGACCACAGACCAGAACTGCCTAGGTTACAACGGAGCTGCAGCCATCGGTTCCTTTAAAAAGTCCTGTCATTGATGTCTGTGATGCAGGATGGCAGTTCTGCAGGATAAATGAAAATGCTGCCCCTTCCTTGTTTAAGATCTGAAGTTGAAAAAGTAGAGTGGCTGCCTTTAAGGTCGATCAGGACGCCTCCCTGGAAAGGCACCTGGGCTCTTTCGTGTTGGCAGGAGTAGAGGACCAGGCTGGCGCCCTGGGGAGGACGCTCCCGTCCCGGGTCCAGCCGGCACCCTGGCAGCGGCTCCATCCTCCAGATTTTCCTAAATTGTAAAAAATGTAAAAGTTACATTTCAAAATCATCTCTTCTCCTAATCCTTTTTTATTGCCTCAGGAAAGCAGTAATACAAAGACCCTTTTACGTCTTTGGTTGAAAGCACAGAATCCAAGAAGGGCTTGTCTGGCTGGGTTCATGGAGGGAAATCCTTCTCTGATCAGCATTCATCCCACAGTGGAGCCCGATTATGGCAGACAGGCTAGCTTACAAATGCAAGAAAATGACTTTAAAATTGTGGCATATGAGCCAAACGCCTGGATTCTCACTTAGTTTCATTTATTATGCATTATAAAGAAATCTTTGTAGCTAAGGCCTCTATCATTTTCTTTCTCTTTTGTCTTGTAAAGTTGTTTTTATTGTGCTAAGAAGTTCCACCTCGACCAACCTGAAGTTTGTACAGTATCAGCTTAATTTCAGCTTAATATCTATTATACCATATAGTATATTAATATATAATATCCTTAAACACTATATATATAATGTACTTTTCGGCTGAATTTCAAACTTTCTGAAAGCTGCTGTGCTATAAAGAAATTTGTAAAGAATTTGGAATCCTTCAGAACAAGTGTGTGCTATTTCCTTTCCATTCTTTCACTGGGGGGATGGTCTGCTCTAACAGTCCCTTCCATCGAGAGCCTAGGACCGGGCTTGCTCAGCAAGCAGTGGGATGCAATGAGCTGGAGTGAGCAAGAGAATGATCCTGAACTTGTGCACAAGTCCTAACTCTCATCCCATCATGAAATGCAGGGGCTCAGCCTCTATCCCCCTCCCAGGGTCTCAGGACCCTGACCAGCTGTACTAGCCTTATTTGGGAGCTTGGGAGACATGCAGGACCTTCGGTCCCCTGTTAACCTTCTAATTCCAAATTCAGGGGATAATGTGTGTTTCCACCAGTCTTTGCTGATTCCGTGCTTGGTCGCTAAATTGTATCTGACTCTCGGTGACACCATGGACTATAGCCTGCCAGGCTCTTCTGTTCATGGGATTTCCCAGGCAAGAATACTGGAGTGGGTTGCTGTTTACTCCTCCAGGGGATCCTCCCATGATTCCAATGCTCTTTCAAATCCAAGAGCCACTAAGCAGCCACTAAGTAGCAGTGCTCTCCATGGCCCTGGGACTCCTTCTTCTCCATCCATCTTACCCCCGATGCTGGAGATACTCCACTGGGCCTCTCACCTGTCTGTGTGTCTGTCTTCAGGCACATGGAGGTTGGAAGGGCCTCTGGTTCCCCCAGGGCTGCTGTAGGTCCAGCCATCATCCTCTCTTTCCACAGGAGACAGGAAGGGGGACTATGGTCAGTGTGCTTCAGAAGGGACCAGGTGTGCATTTTGGGCCTGGGCTCAGAAGATTGTTTTTATCTATAGCACATATAACTTGTGATGATGACCAGAGCTAATGAGCAAGCCCTGAAGCACAGCCAGGAGGAGGGCAGGACCTCAAAGCTCCACAGGCACACAGACACCCAAGTGACCTCACTGCCTCCACCTGGGTCAGACCACAGCATCCATCCCCCTGTCAGGGGTGGCAGGTAGACCTCCCAGTGACCACCCAGAGCTCGAGTTAAGCAAGATGGGACTAACTGCACCTGGTCAATGGCCACCCTGACAAAGATGCCCGTCCTAGCCAGTGCAGCACCTCGCGATGCTTTATGGCGTTTTGTATTGTGTGCGTGTGCGTGTGCGTGTGTGTGTGTGTGTGTGTAAGTCATAGGGTTGTGTGCAACTCCGCATACTATAGTCCACTAGGCTCCTCTATCTGTGGAATTCCTGAGGCAAGAATACTGGAGTGGGTAACCATTTTCTTCTCTGTGTCATTCCCCAAATCTGACATTAGTTCTTACCTTCAGGTAATTTCTGCTGAATTTGCCCCATTAGAATTCACTCCTTTACTTCCTTTAGACCTATAGGCTTAAGACGTGGTGATCTGTATTCTATTTTGTTGTGACAAACATGGTTTTAAAATAAATTTACTCCATAAAATAAGAGAACACAAAGTGATCAGTATATGGTCAATAATGTGAAATTTATCCTTCAAATAGTACTTAATGTAAGAAATAGGCACAAAAGATTACTGCTTCCTGTGAAAGGGTGTATGGAATAATGTTCTGAGCCCTTACATATGGAAGATGCTCTTCATAGCTCCTTCATTTGTGGTTCTTTGGCTGGGTGTAAAATTCTAGATTGGAGATAGTTTTCTTTTGACATTGAAGTCACTGTTCCTTATCTTCAAATGTCCAGTATTGTTGAAACGTCTAAAGCCATTCTGATTCCATGTTCTTTATATGTGACTTAAGAAAAAAATCTCTTCAAAGTTTAAAAAAAAATAAGGAATCCTTCATTATACACACAGCTGACGCTTGAACAACACAGTTATGGGTGAGGGGTGCCAAACTGCCCACAGATGAAAATCTGTGTATAACTTTACAGGTGACCCCAGTGTCTGTGGATTCAACCAGTCATGGGCTGAGAGGTGCCACAGTGTGTAGTGAAAACAATCCACTTATAAATGGACCCATGCAATTCAAACCTGTGTTATTCAAGGATCAACTGATTATTATTATATATTCCTTATTCAATGATAGACTTAGGGAGTAAAATGATCCTCAATTTAATTGTCTGTAATCCTTTTGTTGTATTTTGGATGAGTTTGGCTATTATGGGGGAAAAAAAAACATTTAACAGAGAAAAGAATTACTTGCCATCAGTTCATAAAAAATCATTTTCTCCTAAGAGTGCCTATTTGAAATTTTATGTAAGGATTAGTAAGTAATACATAATTAAATTAAAACAACATAGCAAAAGTAACCTAGGAACTAGAGAAAAAATACATCAATTAATTTCCACTTGCCAGGATGTCAAATGTCTGTAAAAGATCCAAGGTCACTGGGCAGGAGAAGCCTGTGCAGTTGCTCCCCAAACTGGCTGTGAGCATTCCTAGAGGAGTCCCACAGTACAGGCTGGACCTGCCCCATCAGCCTTGCCAGTGTGGGTGGTTTTCTCCCTTTGGGCTGAAATCACATTTAAGCTTCTCTGCAGAGAGCAAGGCCCAGTCTTGGAGTGGGAGTGGAAGCAGCTGGTGTCTGTTTTGCTGTTCAGTCACTAAGTCGCGTCAGACTCTTTGCAGCCCCATGGACTGCAGCATGCCAGGCTTCCCTGTCCTTCACTATCTCCCGAAGTTTGCTCAAACTCAAGTCTATTGAGTTGGTGATGCCATCCAACCATCTCATCCTCTGTTACCCCTTTCCCTTCTGCCCTTTATCTTTCCCAGCATCAGGGTCTTTTCCAATGAGTTGGCGCTTTGCATCAGGTGGCCCGGAGGAGAGGAGCCGCTTCACTGGACATCTGTGTGGTCTTGTCTTTACCACCCTCAGCTTGCCTGGGGAGTGGGTGGAGCTGGGAGCTGAGTGTGGTCACAGCCTGGCACCCTGGGGTGTTGTTCAAGGGTCAGCCTAACACCTGGGAGCCAGCTAGAAATGCAGACTCCCAGGCCCTGCCCCACCCCAGGCCCCAGGATGACCACAGCTCACGGAGATCTGAGAGGTGGGGGCTGTGAGGACCTTAGCCTCTTTCACTGTTCTTTCTGCCAAGTCTGAATAAAAAATTCATGCATTACAGGAGAGCTCTGACCCTGCTCATCTGAGCGTCTACAGGCAGAAGCTGAAACTCAGGAGAAACATGAAGCTCATTCGTTGTCTTTGTTAGAAGAATGTCTCGCTATTTCACTTTGCCTGAGTCTTTCTTCCCGCTTTCTACAACCAGCTCTTGCTACCTGATTCTGTGGAAGCAGAAGTCCTTCCCTGGGAGGGATGGGGGTAAGTTCCAGCCCAGAACAGATCCCGGGAGAAGGTCATCCATCCTTCTCCCCATCCTGACCATCCCCCAACGTTGTCTAAGAAAACTAGTTAGTGATAACTCACAGATCATCTCCCAAACAACTGGCCGAGTGGCTCGTAAGCAGAGGAGCCTACCTCAGTGAGCGAGCGCACAGGCTGTACCAGTGCACCGGCTCCTGTGGGCAGCAGCCTTCCCACTCATGGCTATAAATACCCTGCCGGCCTCTCTGGGGTCCCAGGCCAGGGATGCGGGGCCGTTTCCTCTGCTGATCGCTCATTGTCTGGGGTCTGGCTGGGGGCCAGGGCGGAAGGCCTGCCAGGCTCACTGCTTTTTCCGTGCATGCCGTCCACAGGGTAATGATTACTTCCTGGAGGCCTGAGGGGCCGGCCCTCACTTAGCCCAGAGCTCAGGCCCTGTGGTTGTGGACACTTATTCTACCAATGCAAATGAAACGAGAGGATTTTCCCCTCCGTGTGTGTCTGTCTCAGGTGAGGGGAGTCTTTCTGCTCTCCATCTGCCCCCAGTGGGAAGATAAGAAGGAGAGAAAAGCTGTCTCACTCGAGAATCCTTGCTCCCCGTGATGACAGGACACTCATTCTTAAGTGAGTTTTGCTCAGAACACTTCCCGTATCTAAACTAGGAGCAACTCCTTGGAAGTGGATGTCAGCCAGGGAAGCCTTAGACTTTTCACAATTATAATTGCCTCATTACCCTGGAGTGTCCACATTTTAGTGGTGAAAGAAAGGATGTTTGCCTTGGAAGCCTTGTTGTCTCTGGAGATAAAAGCCGGGTGAGGAGTGTGGGTGTGAGAGGGAGCCGTAGTGGCCTTCAGAAGATGAAGTGTTAACGGCCGAGGATGGAGACCAGCTGCCTTCCAGCTTGCTGGGGTGGGGGTAGGGGGAGGAAATGGCTTGTGGCCCCAGGAGGGCGCAGGGGAGCCGTGGGGAGCAGGCCCTGCCAGGCGGCCCTGCAGGAAGTGGGGCCAACAGGGCTTCTCCAGCCGAGTTGGGAAATGCCTCTGGAGATTGTTGGACGTGATTGTGTAATCCCCGAGTTACGATGGTTCCTGAGCTCAGTCCTGCGCTGTGTGACCTAGGAGTGCGTCCTCTTGGGCTTCCAGAGGCCTCTGCCTGCCGTGTGCCTGCAACACGGGTGCCCACGACCCGGGTGCTCCAGGGGCCCTTCCTCCCAAGGGCAGGGGAAGAAGCAGGTCTGGAAAGCCGCAGAATTTGGGTTTGGATTTCAGTTCTGCAGCTCGTGGCCTCTGCTGCCCTGGCTCCGTTTTCCAAACTTGGGAGTTTAACGTTTGTAGCCGTAAAAGACCAGCTGCACAGAGACACTGTGGCCACTGGAGGTGCCCGGATGAGGGACAGCTGACCAGGGAGCAGGCTTGGCTAAGCGTGGACTGAGAGCACCACCGATGCCATGCCTGAGACTGTCGGGCCGCGGTTGTGCCCTGCGCGTCTTGTCCTCCTTGAAACTTCAGGAAATGGGGTGCCGAGGGGTTAGGTTGCAGAAGGACGTAAAGCCAATAATATAAACATATAAGCTGAAAATAAAAGCTGGGACTCCTCCTACTGTGCCACTCTGTCTCATACTATAGGGAACAAGGCTGGATCCTGAGTAGGCTCTTTAGAACACATCCTGATTATTAGAACCATAGTTTTCAAAGCTCAGGTTCTCAGAAAGTCCATCAGACCTGGTCCTGGTGCACTTGCCCCTTATCCCCTGTTTGAAGCATCTGCCCTGTTGGTGGGAGGCTGGCATCACTAAGTTAGGGGACTCACCAGCACATTTGCCTAGAGGATCTCTCAAAAATTATCAAGACTTTTTGCAGTAAAGGGAAATATGTTTAGGTCTGCAGGCCATTTTCACCAATTTCTATTATTTTAATTCACTTATTCATTCAACAAACATGCATTAATATCTGTGTTCTAGATGATGTACTGGCTGCTGTGAGTTTATTTTAAGGTGCTCTGTCTAGTGAGGGAAAAAGGTTTCAAGAAACCGCCCTTCAGGGAGATAAGCACCACATTACATGATATAACTCTTTCAGAAAGATCGAATTTGGGGAAGTATTCAAAGTATGTGACATCCAAGCCAGGTCTTATGTGTTACAGGATATGCAAAGACCTCATAGAAAAGCTGAAAATTCTAAAAAATTACTGAGTTATACCTATAGAAAATCTCAATATCTAATTGATGTACTGTACTTCAAACTCATGACATTAATGAAAGTAGAATATTTAAATCATGAATGCAATGAAAATTGTGAGGACAAAGCAGAAATATACATGTTATATGTACTGCAAAAAATATATAATATTGCAAAAATATTATCACTAATTCTTCACTAGGAAATTAAACGAATGAACAGATTTTCCACTTAGAATATAATGTTTGTGTTTTGGACACCAGGAAATGAGATGCCTGCAGATCTACAGACGAGGAAAGGAAAGCGAGCCATGTGGTTCTGGAGGACCAACCAGACCACAGTGATGCTGCCTGCCTCACTTACACATGTCCTCGTGAGATATTTCTACTTATTACCTGGCCTGCAAGCTTCTGGGTATCGTTTATATACCATATACACGAACTAAAGCAGTCTTTTCTTGACTTTAGAATGCCCCAGACAAGACATCAGCCATCTCTGTTACATTTATAAATTGCTCTTCAAATAATTTTGCTTTTGAGAGCTATGTCCTGAGATACAAAAAAATTAAACAGAATATGAAATCGAGGGGTTTCTTGGTTGACACACTCCCTTTTTATATGTCAGCTAAATCTTAAATGTAACACACATTGGGATGTGTCTGAGCATCTAGGGGATATGTTGGTACTGCTAATGTCTTTGAGATACTGGTTCTGGCTTTTGTTTGTATCATAAGGACATTAAAAGGAAAAATAACTCTTTGAGTTCTGAGCAAACCAGAGAGAAATGATTAAGGGTGGCAGGAACTCTGCTCAACATGGGTTTGAGTCTGGATTTAAACACATAGTGAGGTGACTGTCACAGTGCCTGCCTGTGACAGTGGTTTAGCATCCTGATGTGTGAGTCAGTCCACTGTGTTTGGTGAGCATGTGCTTGTAGGGGGGCTGGCCAGTCTTGCCCGGTTGGAATAGGTCACAGTGGGTTTGAGTGGGGGCCTCTTCAAAATACCATAAAAAGAAACCTCAACCTTCTCTTGGCCATGCACCTGTCAGACTGCTGATTATCTTAACCCACTAGATGCGGGGCTTTCTTTGAACGACTTAATTTTCCAACCTGTGTAATTTATAATAAGTCTACTACTATAAGTAAATCTTGCTCCTGATCCTTTCATGCAGATGCTCTATTTTCCTTCTTCTATATCATTAATGACATTCCTTTTAAAGTCCTTAAAGTGTTCTGGTGGCAGACACTAATTAACCAGTGACTGTAATTTGATTTCATAAAGCCAATACAATCAAGTCATCAAACAGAAAAAGTTTTGAAAGATATTCTGGACTATCAGTAAGTGAATATTCTTAGCACTCAGAAAATGCGATTTTTGTTAAAGAGGCATGCTAACAAACTCCCAGTAAGATGTTGTCTTTCTGAATGTAACAGTAATATCTTAAGAGTAAAAAAAATCCCTGGCTTTACTATCATCGAACACATAAACTAACAGTTGATATTCATAATGAACACCATTCACTTTATCTCTTATTAACAAAAGAAGCAGTTCTTTATACAGTTGTTTGAACTAATCATGAAGTAAGTAAAGTTTCTGAGAGCATACAAACAATACATTTTAAATCAAAAATGTTTATTGTAAAAAAGAACCTTGAAAACTTTTTTTTTTTAAAAAGAAATGTAAATTTCACAAGTCTTCAGGTTGTTTATAGGCATTGGCTATAGACAACTTTTCACTTTCATACAAAACTCATTCAATCATATAAAAATAAACACAAATTTACATGGACTCATCAACTATACAGTTAACTAAAAAGACAGCTAGAAGGGGTGCAGTTGTGGATTGCATTTGTTGTATGCATTTAAAGTTGTTTAAGTACATCACAGAGTTTCTAAAAATCCTTTGTTGCACTTATTCCCATCTTTAGTTGATTTTAGAAAATCATTAAAAATCTTTTAAAACATAAGACATGGAGCATGCACCAGGAATGTTCAAAATAGTCTTTCCCAACTCCTGAAGGCACATACTATTTATTGGCCAAAAAAGAAGAAAAAAACACTTTTAATACATTCTCTTGTGTTTTTCCTCCTTGTTCTTTCTTTCCTTCTCCCTCTCCCCCTCAAAAACAAAGCTTAAAGTACGATAGGTAACAAAGCAGGCTTCAGTTCAAGGATGGTGACCAGACATGGCACGTGTAACAGAGTGAACTTGGGATACTTTATAAGGCACCTGAGATAGTGTCTGGCAGATTCTTGTCCTATAGGAAGATCTATTACAAATCCCGTACAAGGCAACACTGTTCTTTGCAGTTGAAATGCTTTGGCAGCAAAGTAAATCTTTGCATTCTTTCTCAGTAAGGAAAGAGCGATGTGCTTCTTGCTTCATCTCAGAAGAGCAAGATTCTTCTCTTTTATCCTCTCCATCTAACGGTCAGTAAATATACGGTCATTTTAAACTTCACATGGAAAGGATTAATCTGATGCACATGGAATCCCCTGCCCTGGCAGCTGTGTGTGTGTGTGTGTGTGTGTGTGTGTCTATACATATTATTTGGGTTTGTCAGCACAAGACAAAATGCCTTAGGACTTTTACTTGTCGCTCAGAGGCGGAGTGGCAAGTAAAATGCGTGACAAGTGAACAAGAAAGGCGTAAACAGGGGCTGTGTCACTAGTGCGCCGCACAGCAGCCAGACTCCTCGTGCTTGTGCAGGAGGGACATCCGCGAGAAGGTTTTGGAGCAACTCTTGCACTGGTACTTCTTGACGTCCGAGTGTGTCTGCAGGTGAGCCCTCAGATTGGACCTGTCTGCGAAGGCCCTGCTGCAGTGAGAGCAGGAAAAAGGCTTCTCCCCTGGGGGGTGGGGCGGGGTGGGGAGAAAGAAAGACGGTCAGTGTTTTCAGAGGAAATGCAAATACAGAAGAGGCTTACAGCAATCTTCACTTAGCCAAAAGCATGAGAAGGAGCAAAACTTAATTCAAATCCCCCTTAATCGATATTTGTTTCAATGTCTGGCCCTTTAAGACAAGTGTGAAAGTTGCACTTAAAAAAAATCAAATTTAAAAAACTTAAAAAATATATAATTGCTTCTGCCAGTCCTGCAGAAATAATGTCTGTCGTCCTAGGACTTGGCTTGTTCAAACTCTCTTCTTCGGCAGGTGCAGCTAACGGCCAGCTCCTCCCCAGGTTTCCCAACAGTTCCCCTTTTCCCTCCTTCTGTATTATGACTAAGCCTGGGTGAGTGCCCCCGCTCCTGGCAGGGTGATTTTGTGCTAGGAATAGAAAACTAGGCAGCAAAAACAAAACAAAAGCAAACAACGGAAAGCAAATTCAGCTCTCACTATCCAACTTGCTGTGGGTGAGAGACAGCACAGCAAGAATGTAGCTAACAAAACCCAAGAATCAAAAACTTCATCGGTCTGTCTGCCTAATCAATTGATTGGGAGAACAACATCTGCATTTGCTAATCATTGGGAGACATTTCACAGAACACACGTCCAAGCACATCTCTCCTGATTTGCTAACTGATCTTTGAGACCAAACCTCCTGAATCTAACTTTCCAAAGTCTAAATGCTGTTTGCAGTCTCGGGAGCAGAGGCTGTGAGCAAGCAGTGGAGCTCTTTGTGCTCTGACGACTTTTTGAGTCGTCAGGAAGTAGCTAAAACCGAACATCCATCATCAAAAGTACTGTGTCACCACTTAAGGCAAATCGGACAGCCAGCCCAGAGCTTCCTTCTGCTGGACGGCGACACCCTGACTACGTGTTTCTCTTACCAGTGTGAGTTCTGATGTGTCCTTGCAGTAACCAGGGTCTGGAGAACGCCTTGCCGCAGATCTTGCAGACACAAGGTAAGGTGTGCGTCCGAATGTGCATCTTGAGGGCGCCCAGGCTCACGTATTCCTTGTCACAGTACTTACAGCTGAAGGATTTCCTGGACTGGGCGTCACAGTGTAGCTGCTTGTGTTTGCCCAGCCCTGAGAAGGTCGAATAGGTTTTATTGCATAAATTGCACTGAAACTTTTCAGCTTCGATGGCGTGGGGGTCTGAAAGCTTAGACTGTAGCCTTTCTTCTTCGTCGCTAATGGGGCTCTCGGAGCCGCTGTGGTCCTTGGATGAGGTGTCGGACGGAGGAGGGGGACTCACGCGCCCCAAGGATGCGGGGTATCCGGACAGAGGGGAGAGGCCGGCGGGCAGCGGGGCGTGGAAGGGAGAGGCGGTGGTCCACACGGCGATGGGGCTGTAGGCTCCCGACCTGAGGACCTCCGGCTGCGGGATGACAGGCACGGGGTAGCCCTCGTAGAGACACGGGGAGATAATCACTGCGGAGAGAGGAGAGGAGCGGGGCGTGAGACAGAGGGCACAGCGAAAGCGCAGTGAAGAGCCAGGCTGCCTGCGCAGGGAAAGAGGAGAAGACTCCCCAGGAGCAGGCAGGCGCTGGGAGGACATTAGTTTTCCGCCGCTGCTGCTCGGGGTCACTGCGCTTAAGGCTCATTTGTGCACGCCCCCCACCCCGGCCCCGCACACGAGCGAGTGTGGGGGGCTGCCCGACCAGCGAGCTCAGGGGGAAACCTACCCACTTTCTAAAGATACAGAAAAGTTCTCTTCCATCTTATGCGTGGGCTGCTTGCTTGGCTCACGCCGGTAAGTACAAGGATTGGCGTAAATCAAGCCGCTTTCTGGAGGAAAGGAGCCTTATTACATGAAAAAGGCAATAATTCAACGTTCACGCACTGCCTCGCCCAGCCTCCACGTCCTCATTATGCAAGTATGTACACGCTGCGGAACGTGACGTCGCAAGAGCCCAGGGAAGATCTCCTCGCCAGCTCAGAGTGTGGAACTTTTGAATTAAACCCGAGCCCAAACGATCTGAGGAAGGACTGCTCTTTCGGGAGCAGACAGCCTGGGTGTCCAGCTCTTTCGTATCAAAGTCGAGCGGCGGCACACCCCTGTCGTTACCTATTTAGAGACTGAGATGCGGACATCTGGCACCCCCTTACCTGTGTGTGTGTCCAGCTCGCTGTAGTTGGGCTTCTTGGAGGCGTTGAAATGCTTCTTGACCAGGAAGGAGCGCGGCATCCTGGCGGCGGCGCGGGGCGCGGGGCGCGCGGTCCTACAGCATCTCTGCCCCGCAGGTGCGCGCGCGGCGCCGCCAGGTCTCGGGCTCCTCGCGGACTGAGCCCGCGGTGGCGGCGGGGAGGCCTTTTTTTCCTCTCTTTCGCGAGAAGGGTCCAATCACAGCGGAGAGGTTCAGATTTCAGCTCCTCCCTCTGGGCCAGCTGTGAGCAGAGGAGGAATCTGTTGTCAGACTAAATTATTCTGGTTCAAAATGGGCTGTGCCCCGGGCTTTCAGTGGAGAGGAAAAAAGTGCTTCAGTCTTTTCGGGAGAGGTCGTTTTCCTTCCTGAGCGCAGAGCCGGGCGTCCTTGTTCCGGGGCGCTGGGTCCGCCGGCCGGGCCTGGCGTTCAGGTGCGGGTTCCGCGCCGGCTGGGAAGGCTGGGCGCTGGGCTCCCGGAGCCTCGCGGCTTTGGAGAGCTTTGGCGCGCACAGGGACGGAGCAGTTCACTCCTGGCTTTTGAAAAAGGAAGGTAGCGGCGAGGACAAAGCCCCAGTGAGTGAGCCGCGGGCCTGCAAGGGGGCAGCCCGGGTCGAGACCCGCCCGCTTCGCGCGCTTGGGGATGCGCTTCGTGTCCTGGCGGCTGGGGGTGGCGGGGCGCTTCCTCGGGAAATAAAGCGGTCGTGTCACTTGTTAACGGTGGGGCTTGAAAGAAGTGCTTTGTGGCCCCCGAAGGACCCACGTCCAGGGAGAAGCGGGCCCCCCAGGATGAGAGGGAAGCATGAACTAAGGTCCCTGTCGTGGGAATCTGGAACCCTCTCCTAGAGGCTTCTGAGAAGCGCTTCTATCTTTTCAGGCATCACTAGGGTTTTTTTTTTTTTTTTTAAATGGAAAAAACCTGAATGGGCCGTTAGGGACAATAGTTTCAAACATTTATTTGCTTTTTGTGGTGCTGTTTTTTTCAATATAAAGTCACCGCATCCTCTCTCTGCCACTCTCTTGTGTGGCGTTTTTAAGGAAAGGGTGCCTCCTTTGTAGCACTCGGTTAAGTTTCTAAACTAGCCGGGTAACCAGCAAAAACACCTTGATTTTGTGTACGGTATTGAGTCTAAAAATACACTAAAGTGGCTGGTTGTAAAAATGACATTTCAACCATGTTTTCAAGCATCTCTTCTCCTTTCCACCTCTTGCTTAAAGATTAAGGAAAGAACAAATTTGCACTCAGACCACCCTACCCTTGATTCGAACAGGTGCTGGGAGGAAAAAAAAAAAAAAAAACAAGTGGAAAAATAACAGTTGAAGTCAAGACTTGCAAGAGAAAGGCGCATGTCTGGCACATAACTTCTTAATCTTGCGGTGAGGCAGCAGGGAGGGCGGGGCCCCAGCTGCCTGGCTATTGTGCGGATCCCTTTACCTTCCTCTCAACAGTCACTGGTTCAAACACCAGAGAAAAGGAATTTAGAAGAAACTTTATGTTGAAAGAAGCAGTTTTCATGGGTGCCAGGAAAATATGAATATGCATCAGAGTCTTCCACAAACCATGAACTGCAGGATAACCCAGAGCAACTTTCCGAACTTCTGTTTTGTGAGGGAGTGGCTACTCACTCCAGGATTCTTGCCTGGAGAATTCCACGCACAGAGGAGCCTGGCAGGCTACAATCCATGGGGTGGGTTTCAAAGAGTTGGACTCGACTGAGCGACTCCCACTTTCGTTTCAGATTGGCTGGTTTATTGGGACAGGAGCTCTCCTCATCCCTCCCAGCCCACTTCCTAGAGGAGGCACTTTCTCATGGACGCGACCCCCTTGAGAAAACCCAGATGCCAATGCGCTGACTTCCTTCTTCAGCTCCACCCAGAGTCTGCTCAGCACAGTGAGGGGGCTGGAGGCATTCTGGTGTGTGTTGGTCGATAATTACGGCACAGGATGACCTGCTTAAGTGTGTATGTGAACAATCTGCTCTAAGAGTTGAACAGTATTTTACTCCTCAAGGGAAAGCCCTTGAATCTGGGTTACAGATGCCTCATCACGTGGACATCGGGCAGAGTCGGGACGTGTTCCCGCGCCTGCCGGGCGGCGAGGGTGTCAGGAGCCTGTCTGAGGCGTGTTCTCGCACAGGTCTTCCAGGCCCGTGTGAGGTCCGCTCTGCTGCAGGAAGGGCCAGCCCCAGGTGAGTCAGGGAACAGGTGCCCCGCTGAGACACCTTGGGGCTGGTGAGGATGGCAGGATGGAGGAGACCGTTGGGACACCTCCCCTGCAAGAAGACCCACTGTAGGGATTCTGCTCAGACCTGTGGAAGTTCCTCTCCTGTGGGCCAGAAACTGGCCCAGTCACTGCCCAGGACAGAACCCTACATGGAGGCACGGACCCCTGGCTTCCATGTGTCACTGGGGCAGTCACTGCCCAGGCCAGAGCATGGAGGCACAACCCCTGGCTTACACATAATACTGGGGCAGTCACTGCCCAGCACAGAGCCCTGCATGAAGGCAAGGACCCCTGGCTTACATATGTCATTGGGGCAGCACACTCCCAACCTGGATCTTGCTCTGCAAGAAACCAGTCCTGGGCTGATGGCTTAGGTGGCCAGGAACAGTGAGGAAGGACACTTGCCCTGAGATGTTACTGACTTGCAGCCCAACCAGAAGCAGCTGGGGGCACAGGTGTGCCCCCTGACAAGGGACAAACTGGGGACAGGCTCAGGCCGCTGTGGGGCAGAGACGTGAGAGGAGGGTGGATGGTCCGAGGGCAGTGTCCAGGCTCCCTGGCCCCGCCTCCCCAGAGAATCTTGGTTCTCCTGGAGGAAGTGGGGCTCTAACAATACCTGCCGGAGAAGGCAATGGCACCCCACTCCAGTACTCTTGCCTGGAAAATCCCATGGATGGAGGAGCCTGGTGGGCTGCAGTCCATGGGGTCGCTAAGAGTCGGGCACGACTGAGTGAGTTCACTTTCACTTTTCACTTTCCTGCATTGGAAAAGGAAATGGCAACCCACTCCAGTGTTCTTGCCTGGAGAATCCCAGGGACGGGGGAGCCTAGTGGGCTGTCGTCTATGGGGTCGCACAGAGTCGGACACGACTGAAGCGACTTAGCAGCAGCAGCAGCAGCAGCAGCAATACCTGCCCCGTGGCTGAGTCCCACTGGCAGGAGTGCCTCGCCTTATCTGTGATCTGTGGGGAGGCCCACATCACCTGGTTCCTTACTCATCACGAAGGTTATTGGGCAGGACCTGGTGTGGCTTAGCAGGCAGTCTCTCCTTTGCTCTATTTTCTGAAGAAGCTGATGGAGAAGACTTGTAGACAACTCTGTGACCTTGTGGGGGGCAGTCCTTCCCCACAGCTCCCTGTGCCAGTGGGGTTTCTCCCAGACCCAGGCTTTTTCTGTGAAAGACATATTCTTGCCTTGCCCACTCGAGGAATGAAGTAGATGCCTGAGGTTTGGGAGTGCATCTCGGTTTGTGTACTTTGCAGGAAGATTTGTGCACAGATAGGTCCTCAGGTATGGGAGCAGCAGTACAGATACTGAGCAAGGGAAACAGAGTGATTCCAGCTCCAGAAGAAGCCACAGCTTAGCCAAGGCAGAGAACCAGCTCCTGAGACCACGGCGTCTTTTTCGACTTCAGTTTGGGCCGTTACCCTGGTGTGGGCGGGGGCGGGATTACCTCTGTTGAAAGACATGCAGTCACGGAATGTCGCTGGTTTGACTGTGATAGCCAGAGAATATTAGAGCGTGCAGCTAACTTCTTAACTATTTAGACAGTAACAAAGTGGTCATGATACTGAACTTTGAAGTTTGAATGAAAAACATGTGAGCGGCCTCATGGTGTTGTGTGTCTGTGTTTATACACAGATGTACGCGTATGTGTTGTTCTAACTCATGATGGAACTCAGCTTCAGGTAAAGTCAACCGGCCCCTGAAAGAGAAGTAAACGTTTCCTTGGATTCCTGGGTTTCTCTGTCTGTAAATTATGTTCGGCACTCTTCCTTTATTTCTTTTATGGTGATTTGGGAACAGATATTTCCCAAGGCAGAAGGGAGACAATCAGAGTGCGTGTCGGGTTCTACTAAGATATTCTGAGCCTCGTGACAAGCAGGGTCCCTTTCCTCCAGGGATGTGGATGGAACTCAGGTACACATGTGTGTCTGCTCAGGGACGTCAGCGTGAGCCTCTGTGTGTGTGTGTGTGTGCGCGCGTGTGTGTGTGCGCAAGAGAGAACTGGGGTAAGGAGCCATGGGGAAGCGTGCTGTGAACTCTGTCCTGTGTGGTATGTCGGTGATCGTCCTTCCTGGGTGTCTGGGGCCTCCAATGCCAATCTCCCAGCCACAGGTTCTGTGTGTGTCCATCTGGCTCTGATGTTGTGGTCAGGAGACCCCACAAACGCCATACATCTGACACCAAACAGAAAATCTTGCTGAGCGTGGGAGCAGCAGGAGACGCATTTTGTGTTGAACCTTGGATTCTGGACCTCATTTCCGCTACGGTTTTCGTGTCCCTCTTGCCTCTGGCGGCTGCCCCGCGGTTATTGTGTCATTCAAGGTCAGACATCCGGGCCTCCAACGTCCTCTCTGTACTTGTGGACTCTGCAGTTAGAGGAACAGGAAAGACTGCAGAGAGCGGGTGTTCGTCCTCCGCTCCGCGGCTCCGCGATCTGTGGGTGCACAGCGACCCCTGCTGGTGAGTGCCTGCTTTCCTTTCCAGACTCTAGCAAGGCCTGCCACCTCCCGATGGTGGACCAAGAGTCTGCACACCCAGGACCGGAACTTGACCTTATTTTGTAATTGCCTCAGTTTCAGGAGAATGTTATTTAAACTTCGACTTAAAAAAAAAAAAACTCTGTTCTGAATTAACGATGGCTTACTTGACATGTAGAAACACAGGTGGTGTTTACAGATGCATGATATCCCTTTACATGTCGGTGAGCAGGGTGATTGTAGTTGATCATGAGGAAATCTCATATTGAGATTGGGAACTGAGTGTGGGAGGGGCTGAAGCACAGGAACTGGGGGTCTGAGGCAGGACTGCCCCTTGCCCCTTGCCCCTTGGCCCTGCCCAGATGTGGACCTTCTCAGCCTCACTGGGATTAGATCTGACACTGCTGGTCTCCAGATAAGGCACCCACAGGGGTCTTCACAGTACCGAGAGCCAGGCCACCTTGTGCTGGGATGTGATTCATCTGCAGACCCTCCTCCAAAGCCTTTAAAGCCATCACAATAGAAAGAATGATCCTCAACTTCAGAACTCCTGTGCATTTAGCATCCTGTCGTCCTCTGTCCTCTCCAGCCCAGGACAGGTTCTGGCCTAATGCCTCTGTGAGGATGCCACCTGCAGGGTTAATTTCGGTTACCTCTCCTCCTCTTGCCGATCAAATGTCCCGGCACTACGCAGAGACTGCAGGAAACAGCAGATGCCGCTGAGATGGCAATCGTGCCTCCACCCAGGAAAGACTCTCACTTGTGGAAGGAGAGGGCAGAGGGACTTGGGTTCTGAATGTAAAGGAGACTTGGACCCTGCACCCCCAGCAGAACAGCCTCTGTGTAAGGGGCAGCTTACAGGACAAGGAGCACAGCTCAATCTGGTCTTCCCAGACCCCAGTTTTTGGTTTGCTCTTTATGATCACTGGCAGGGAGACTCCCCTGGACACTGAGCTGTTTTGGGGGAGCACTTCAGATAGGCTGGTCTGGCTCATGAGTAGGTGACACTCATGGATATCATGACACGTGAGGATGGGGCTGTCTCCGAAGTGGAGACATAGTTCCTCTGCCCTGACACCTGCCAAAGTACCAGACAAACCTGTGTTCTCATGGGACCGGCCACGTGGGTGGCGGAAGGCCCCCCAGCTCCACTCAGTCCCTCCTGTGGGCACCTACAGCCATGCTGGCCCCCTAGTACAACACAAACATCCTGCAGTTCTTAAGAAGATGGTGACGTATATTTGTCCAGTTACGCTAAGGAAGAGGAAGGAAACGGGTTCCTGGTAGCCATAACTTTAAACATGTAGGCTGAGGCCAGGTCCCTGATTCTGGAGGGCTCAGAGTCAGTTGTCCCTGTTGTCTCCACTACATGGATCAAAGCCGTGCTGTGTCAGAATGGAGACTCCGTGCTGGCAAGTGTCACCCCTGAGCCCCAGGGAAGCCCCAACTTGATACTACGATGTTAAAAGTCAACATGGATGATGCCCCAGAATTAAGCAACAGAGGAAAGTGGGTAGGTGCCCTGTGAGGAAGACTCCCCAAATGCAGGCCCCTGTGGGCCCCTCCCTAGAGAAACCTGCTGGGAGGAGGCAGAGCTGGACCCCTCCACACAGGGGTGGAAGCCCAGTGACTGCAGGGCCCTACAGGAAGTTTAGTGCACTGCCCACTTGATTCTGACCAGTTTGGAAGCTAGTCCTATGTGCAGAGGACGAGATGGTTGGATGGCATCACTGACTCAATGAACATTAGTTTGAACAAACTCCAGGAGATGGTAAGGAACAGGGAAACCTGGCATTCTGCAGTCCACGTGGTTGCAAAAAGTTGGACCGACCGAATGACTGAACAACAACCTATTTGCTGTGCATTCTTTTTTAGGGATAGGATTGTGCTGCTTTTTTCCCTTTGTACTTGGAATAAGTTCAGTTCAGTTCAGTTGCTCCGTCGTGTCCGACTCACTGTGACCCCATGGACGGCAGCATGCCAGGCCTTCCTGTCCATCACCAACTCCCGGAGTTTACTCAAACTGATATCCATTGAGTTGTTGATGCCATCCAACTAGCTCATCCTCTGTCATCCCCTTCTCCACCCACCTTCAATCTTTCCCAGCATCAGGGTCTTTTCCAATAAGTCAGTTCTTTGCATCAGGTGGCCAAAGTATTGGAGTTTCAGCTTCAGCATCAGTCCTCCAATGAATATTCAGGACTGATTTCCTTTAGGATGGACTGGTTGGATCTCCTTGCAGTCCAAGGGACTCTCAAGAATCTTCTCCAACACCACAGTTCAAAAGCATCACTTCTTCAGTGCTCAGCTTACTTTATAGTCCAACTCTCACATCCATACATGACTACTGGAAAAACCATAGCTTTGACTAGACGGAGCTTTGTTTGCAAAGTAATGTCTCTGCTTTTTAATATGCTGTCTAGGTTGGTCATAACTTTTCTTCCGAGGAGCAAGCATCTTTTGATTTCATGGCTGCAGTCACCATCTGCAGTGATTTTGGAGCACTGCCAAATAAACTGTTATCGTTTCCACTGTTTCCCCATCTATTTGCCATGAAGTGATGGGACCAGATGCCATGATCTTAGTTTTCTTAATGTTGAGTTTTAAGTCAACTTTTTCACTGTCCTCTTACACTTTCAACAAGAGGCTCTTTAGTTCTTCTTCACTTTCTGCCATAATGGTGGTGTCATCTGCATATCTGAGGTTATTGATATTTCTCCTGGCAATCTTGATTCCAGCTGGTGCTTCATCCAGCCCAGCATTTCTCATGATGTACTCTGCATATAAGTTAAACAAGCAGGGTGACAATATCCAGCCTTGATGTACTCCTTTTCCTATTTGGAACCAGTTGTTGTTCCATGTCCAGTTCTAACTGTTGCTTCCAGACCTGCATACAGATTTCTCAAGAGGCAAGTCAGGTGGTCTGGTATTCCCATCTCTTTAAGTATTTTCAGAGTTTGTTGTAGTCCACACAGTCAAGGGCTTTGGCATAGTCAATAAAGCAGATGTTTTTCTGGAACTCTCTCGCTTTTTTGATGATCCAACCGATGTTGGCCATTTGCTCTTTGGTTCCTCTGCCTTTTCTAAATCCAGTTTGAACACCTGGAATTTCACGGTTCACATACTGTTGAAGCCTGCCTTGGAGAATTTTGAGCATCACTTTACTAGTGTGTGAGATGGTGCAATTGTGCAGTAGTTTGAGCATTCTTTGGCATTGCCTTTCTTTGGGATTGGAATGAAAACTGACCTTTTCCAGTCCTGTGGCCACTGCTGTTTTCCAAATTTGCTGGCATATTGAGTGCAGCACTTTCATAGCATCATCTTATAGGATTTGAAATAGCTCGACTGGAATTCCATCACCTCCACTAGCTTTGTTCACAGTGATGCTTCCTAAGAACAGTCAAGGGCTTTGGCATAGTCAATAAAGCAGATGTTTTTCTGGAACTCTCTCGCTTTTTTGATGATCCAACCGATGTTGGCCATTTGCTCTTTGGTTCCTCTGCCTTTTCTAAATCCAGTTTGAACACCTGGAATTTCACGGTTCACATACTGTTGAAGCCTGCCTTGGAGAATTTTGAGCATCACTTTACTAGTGTGTGAGATGGTGCAATTGTGCAGTAGTTTGAGCATTCTTTGGCATTGCCTTTCTTTGGGATTGGAATGAAAACTGACCTTTTCCAGTCCTGTGGCCACTGCTGTTTTCCAAATTTGCTGGCATATTGAGTGCAGCACTTTCATAGCATCATCTTATAGGATTTGAAATAGCTCGACTGGAATTCCATCACCTCCACTAGCTTTGTTCACAGTGATGCTTCCTAAGGCCCACTTGACTTCACATTCCAGGATGTCTGGTTTTAGGTTGGTGATCACACCATCGTGGTTATCTGGGTCATGAAGATCTTTTTTGTACAGTTCTTCTGTGTATTCTTCCCAGCTCTTCTTAATATCTTCTGCTTCTGTTAGGTCTATACCATTTCTGTCCTTTATCGAGCCCATCTTTGCATGAAATGTTCCCTTGGTATCTCTAATTTTCTTGAAGAGATCTCTAATCTTTCCCATTCTGTTGTTTCCCTCTATTTCTTTGCACTGATCACTGAAGAAGGCTTTCTTATCTCTCCTTGCTATTCTTTGGAATTCTGCATTCAAATGGGTATATCTTTCCTTTTCTTCTTTGCTGCTGACTTCTCTTCTTTTCACAGCTATTTGTAAGACCTCCTCAGACAGTCATTTTGCATTTTTCCATTTCTTTTTCTTGGGGATGGACTTGATCCCTGCCTCCTGTACAATGTCACGAACCTCTGTTCATAGTTCTTCAGGCACTCTGTCTATCAGATCTAATCCCTTGAAACTATTTGTCACTTCTACTGTCTAGTCAAGGCTATGGTTTTTCCTGTGGTCATGTATGATGTGAGAGTTGGACTGTGAAGAAGGCTGAGCACCGAATAATTGATGCATTTGAACTGTGATGTTGGAGAAGACTCTTGAGAGTCCCTTGGACTGCAAGGAGATCCAACCAGTCCATTCTGAAGGAGATCAGCCCTGGGATTTCTCTGGAAGGAATGATCTAAAGCTGAAGCTCCAGTACTTTGGCCACCTCATACGAAGAGTTGACTCATTGGAAAAGACCCTGATGCTGGGAGGGATTGGGGGCAGGAGGAGAAGGGGACGACCGAGGATGAGATGGCTGGATGGCATCACCAACTCGATGGACATGAGTCTGAGTGAACTCTGGAAGTTGGTGATGGACAGAGAGGCCTGGCGTGCTTCGATTCATGGGGTCACAAAGAGTCGGACACGACTGAGCGACTGAACTGAACTGAACTGTATAATTGTAAGTGATTTAATTTAGGTCATACCTGAATGGTCTAGTGGTGTTGCCCACTTTCTTCAATTTAAGTCTGAATTTGGCAATAAGGAGTTCATGATCTGAGCCACAGTCAGCTCCCCATCTTGTTTTTGCTGACTGTATAGAGCTTCTCCATCTTTGGCTGCAAAGAATATAATCAATCTGATTTCGGTATTGACCATCTCATGATGTCCACATGTAGAATCTTCTCTTGTGTTGTTGGAAGAGGGTGTTTCCTATGACCAGTGCATTCTCTTGGCAAAACTCTATTAGTCTTTGCCTTGCTTCATTCTGTACTTCAAGGCCAAATTTGCTTGTTATTCAGGTATTTCTTCACTTCTTACTTTTGCATTCCAGTCCCCTATATTGAAAAGGGCATCTTTTTGGGTGTCAGTTACAG
>SJXQ01000509.1:0-107142 GCA_006408695.1 Aepyceros melampus | reverse complement strand
ACAGACAAAGTAAAAAGTAACAGACCTAAAAGGAGCAATACAGAGTAATATATTATTACTTGGAGTCTTGAAAACCCCACTCTCAACAATGGATAGATTATCTAGTTCAGTTCAGTTCAGTTGCTCAGTCGTGTCTGACTCTTTGTGACCCCGTAAATCACAGCACGCCAGGCCTCCCTGTCCATCACCAACTCCCGGAGTTCACTCAGACTCACATCCATCGAGTCAGTGATGCCATTCAGCCATCTCATCCTCGGTCGTCCCCTTCTCCTCCTGCCCCCAATTCCTCCCAGAATCAGAGTCTTTTCCTATGAGTCAACTCTTCACACGAGGTGGCCAAAGTACTGGAGTTTCAGCCTCAGAATCATTCCTTCCAAAGAACACTCAGGGCTGATCTCCTTCAGAATGGACTGGTTGGATCTCCTTGCAGTCCAAGGGACTCTCAAGAGTTTTCTCCAACACCACAGTTCAAAAGCATCAATTCTTCAGCGCTCAGCCTTCTTCACAGTCCAACTCTCACATGCATACAGAGGGAGAATCAATAAGGATACAGTATACTTGATCAACCCTATAGATCAATTGCACTGACATATCCCAATGTCACACCCAACAGCAACAAAATAAACATTCCTCTCAAATCACATGGAAACTTCTTCTAGGATCGACCATATATTAGGCCACAAAACAAATTTTATCATGTTCAATAAGATTGAAATCATACCAAATATCTCCTCTGACTACAATGGTATAAAACTAGGAATTAATAACAGGAGGAAAACCAGGTAACTCATGAAGACATAGGAATTAAGCAACACTCTCCTAAACAAGTAATGGATTAAAGAATAAATTAGATGAGAAATAAAAAACATATCTTGAGAAAAACAAAAATGAAAACTCAACATACCAAAACTTATGAGATACAGAAAAAGCAGTTCTCAGAGGGACATTCATAGCAAAAAAAAAAAAAGGCTTACATTAAGAACAAAAAAGATATCAAACAACCTAACTCTTCACCTAAAGGAACTAAGAAAAGAACAACAAACTGAGCCCAACGTTAGCAGAAGGAAGTAAATAATAAAATTACATCAGAAATAAATGAAATTTATTCATTTATTTAGGTCAGAAATAAAAGAAATTTATTCTGTGGGAAACTACAGAAAAGATCAACAGATTTTTCTTTGAAAAGGTAAAGTCAATAAACCTTTGACTAGACCAACCAAAGGAAAAAATAATCAACAAAATAATAAATGAAAGAACTATTCCAATGGGTACCACAGGAAAAGAGGACAAAAGAGGCTTTTGTGAGCAAATATATGCCACCAAACTTCTAGGATAAGAGAATTAGATGAATGATAACTCAGCTGGTAAAGAATCCATCTGTAATGCCAGAGGCCCTGCTTCAATTCCTGGGTCAGAAAGATCCTCTGGAGAAGGGACAGGCTACCCACTCCAGTATTCTTGGGCTTCCCTTGTGGCTCAGCTGGTAAAGAATCTGCCCACAATGTGGGAGACCTGGATTCAACCCCTGGTTGGGAAGATCCCTTGGAGAAGGAAAAGGCTACCCACTCCAGTAATCTGGCCTAGAGAATTCCATGGACTGTATAGTCCATGGGGTGGCAGGGAGCTGGACACTACTGAGCAGCTCTCACTTTCACTTTATGGAAAGATATACTGTTTTCTTAGGTTAGAAAAAGCAAATATTATTAAAATGACCATACTACCCAAGATAATCAAGATTCATTTCAATCCCTAATAAAAAAACAACAGTATCTTGCACAAAACTCAAATAATTTTAAAATCTGTATGGAAACACAAAAGATCTGATAGTCAAAACAATCTTGAGAAAGAAAAACAGCTGGAGGAATCACGCTTCTTGACTTCAGACACCACCACAAAGCTACAGTCATCAAAACAGTATAGTGCTGACATTAAAAACACACACACACACATAGATCAACAAAACAGAAAGCAGAGCCCCCAAAGGATCCGTTAATCTACGAAAAAGGAGGCAAGGGTATACAACGGAGAAATACAGTCTCTTCAATAAAGTGACACTGGGAAAACTGCACAGCTACTTGTAAAAGGATGAAATTAGAATATTTTATCATACTATACATAAATATAAACCAAAAAGAGATTAAAGACCTAAATGTAAGACTATATGCATAAAACTCCAAGAAGACAACTTACAACACTCTTTGACATAAATTGTAGTGATATTTTTCTTGGATCAGGCACATGAAAAGGTGCTTAGCATCAACCATGAGAGAAATGCAAATTAAACCTACAATATCTATCACTTTACACCTATAAGAATGACTCTTATTAAAAAGAACACAGATAAGAATGTTGGTGATGAGGTGATGAAAAGGGAAATCTCATACAAACTGTTGGTAGGAATGTAAATTAGTTCATCCACTATGGAAAATATTATGGAGATTTCTCAAAAACGAAAGACAGAACTACTATGTAACCCAACTATTCCACTCCTAGGCATATATCTGAAAAAAAAGAAAAACACTAATTGAAAAGCTACATGTACCCCAATGTTCATGGCAGCATTATTTACAACTGCCAGTGAAAGTGAAGTCACTCAGTTGTGTCCAACTCTTAGTGACCCCATGGACTGCAGCCTACCAGGCTTCTCCACCCATGGGATTTTCCAGGCAAGAGTACTGGATGGGGTGCCATTGCTATATGGAAACAATCTAAGTGTCCATCAACAGATGAATGGATAAGAAAAGTGAAAAGTGAAGTCGCTCAGTCGTGTCCGACTCTTTGCGACCCCATGGACTGTAGCCTACCAGACTCCTCTGTCCATGGGATTCTCCAGGCAAGAATACTGGAGTGGGTTGCTATTTCTTCTCCAGGGGATCTTCCCGATCCAGGGATCAAACCCACATCTCCCGCATTAGAGGCAGACACTTTAACCTCTGAGCCACCAGGGAGGCCTTGAATGGATAAGAAGATATGGTGTGTATGTACACCACAATGGAATACTGCTCAGCCATAAAACAGAATGGAATTTTACCAATTGCATCAGCATGGATGGATTTGGAGGACATTATGCTACATGAAATAAGTCAGAGAAGGACAAACACTATATGATACAACTGATGTGTGAAATTTTAAAAATAAAACAAGCTAGTGAATATAACAAAAAAAGAATGAGATACACAGATATAGAGGACAAACTAGTAGTTACCAGTGGAAAGAGGAAAGTGGGGAAATCTATGGATAGGGAATTAAGAGGTACAAACTACTATGTATAAAATAAATAAGCTACAATGATATAGTGAACAATATAAGAAATATAGCTAATATTTTATAAAAACTCTAAATGGAGTATAATCTTTAAAAACTGTGAATCACTGTTGTACATCTCTAACTTATATAATGTTGTACAAATATACCTCAAAAAAACAAAAGAAGAGAAAGAATTTTTAGGCAAAATATTGTTAAAAAAAAAAAAGAGCCAGGCCTAAAATGCAACTGACAAATATGCACTTGAACACCAAACAGGATTTTTCTCTCTCATAATTAAAAAACACACACACACTTGGGAAACTGCTCTAAATCACTGTTCTGTTTATTTGTTGTTCAATAAGACTGTAAAATACAATAGAACAGGGACTCCAGCACCGAATCTTCAGCATCTATCACATGCAAGTACTCAATAACTCTTTTTGAATGTTGAAAAACCCAGATTCACAAAAAGCAAAAGCAAACAGGCAGTGATATGGTAAGGTCTAGTTTTATCCAACTCATGGGGCCCAATTTTTAAATTTATAAGAGTTTTGCATGAAAGTGTTAGTCAGGGAGAAGGCAATGGCATCCCACTCCAGTAGTCTTGCCTGGAAAATCCCATGGACAGAGGAGCCTGGGAGGCTGCAGTCCATGGGGTCACTAAGAGTCAGACACGACTGAGAGACTTCACTTTCATTTTTCTCTCTCATGCATTGGAGAAGGAAATGGCAACCCACTCCAGTGTTCTTGCCTGGAGAATCCCAGGGACGGGGAAGCCTGGTGGGCTGCCATCTATGGGGTCGCACAGAGTTGGACACGACTGAAGTGACTTAGTAGTAGTAGTAAGTGTTAGTCACTCAGTCATGTATGACTCTTTGCTACCTCATGGACTGTAGCCCACCAGGCTTCTCTGTTCATAAGATTATCCATACAAGAATACTGATGTGGTTGCCATTACCTTCTGCAGGGGATCTTCCTGATCAAAGGATTGAACCCAGGTCTCCTGCACTGCAGGCAGATTCTTTACTGTCTGAGCCATCTGGAACATCCAAGAGTTTTGCATGACAATTACTAAATATAGCCACTATTAAAGCTAAATTCTATAAACTTACAATTAAACAAATATCAAAAACAAAAATTAAAAATAGAACTATTATACAATCCAGCAATTCCACTGCTGAGTATTTATTCAAGGAAAATTAAAACAGCAGTTTTTTGCAAAATACTCACCGTATGATTTAGTAATCACTCTCCTGGGTATCTACCCAAGTAGCTGAAAATTTTTGTCTACATAAAAATATGCATACAAATGTTTATAGCAGCTTTATTCATAATCATCAAAAACTAGATTTAACCAGGATGTCCTTTCAATAGGTGAATAGTTAAACAGACTATGGTTAATCCATACAACAGAACATTATTCAGCAATAAAATAGAAGTGTGCTGTCAGGCCATGAAAAAACATGGGTGGACCTTAATACATATTTTTCAGTGAAAGAAGTCAGTCTGAAAAAGCTATATACTATATGAGTCAAATTATACAACCTTCTGGAAAATGCAAAACTACACAGACATAAAGATCTGTGGTTTCTAGGGTTTTTTGAGGAAAAGAAGACTTAGTAGGTGAGACTCATGAAATTTTTTTGGTAGTAATAATATTCTGTATAATATTGTATTGTTGGTCATAAAATTATGCATTTGTCAAAGCTCAAACATTAAAGCACAAAGGTGAACCTTAATATATCTAACTTTTAAAAAGTCTTTAGGAGATTGGAGAATCCTAGGAAAGAAGGCAGACGATGACAAGATGTATCATCAATGTATGAGACAACTTGACTACAGGAGATGAGGATAAAATGTGCCGGCCGAAGTGGCTCTGGAAATGATCTGAGTCTGTAAAGCTAAAGGCACAAGGACTGCACACAAGCACTGCACGTTAGTTCTTGCATGGGTAGCAGTTAATTTTGATAATTCTTATGGCTTCCACAATATGTTCTCCACTTAATTATAGTGGAGAACATATTGTGGAAGCCATGCTTCTCACTGTTGGAGTGGGAATGTAGAGCTGATCAAAGGGAGGAGGACTAGAATGATCCTTGTGGCAATGGATTAGAATTGGAGATAGCTATATGAACTCAAGTTTAATCAATATGGACGCACACGGCTCCCTATAGAAACCATCCATGCGCACATGAGGTAATATATACACATATATATTCTCCCCTTACTGGCTGAGGCCTCAAGGCTATAACAGCACTCAAGCACCAACCACAAATGCTTCCCAGATCTTGGTTTCTAATATCATTCTACAGTAAAAAGAGGCCAAGACTCTTTGAAGACATGGCTGATTGTAGGTCTGGAGCTGTAAATATACACAATAAAGTTAGAGTATTTTGTAGTGCTGGAAAATGAGAAGTACTCAAACCACGCATTAATGGGGTTACGTCAAAAAGACACAGGAACCAGGACTTCCTTGTGGTCCAGTGGTTAAGAATCTACCTGCAATGCTGGGGACACTGGCTCAATCCCTGGTTGGGGAGCTAAGATCGCGCATGTCACAGAGGAGCTAAGCCCACAGACACAGCACAGCTAGAGCACCTGAATGCTGCGACTACTGAAGCCCATGCACTCTGCAGCCCAGGTGCCACAATGAGAGAGTCCATCTGCCACAATAAAAGACGCTGCATGATGCAATGCAGATCCCAAGTGCTGCAACTGAGACCTGCTGCAGCCAGATAAATAAATGAATATCTTTTTAAAAAGACACAGGAACCAAGTCCCAGCAGACAACACTTTTTTGAACAATAAAATATGCAAAGCAGTAGTGCATTATAAGCCAAAATACAATAAGGAAAAGAAAGAAACAGAATTCCATACTGATAAAAGGAAGTGAATGAATGTTTTTTTAGTTTAAATTTATTTATTTAATTGGAGGCTAATTACTTTACAATACTGTATTGGTTTTGCCATACATCAACATGAATCCACCACAGGTGTACACGTGCTCCCCTTCCTGAACCTCCCTCCCACCTACCTCCCCATACATCCCTCTGGAACATCCCAGTGCACCAGCCCCGAGCATCCTGTATCCTGCATCGAACTTGGACTGGTGATTCATTTCTTATACGATATTCTACATGTTTCAATGCCATTTTGCCAAATCATTCCACCCTCTCCCTCTCCCACAGAGTCCAAATGACTGTTCTATACATCTGCCACAGTCATCAAGACAGTATGGTATTGGCACAAAGAAATATAGATCAATGGAACAAAATAGAAAGCCCAGAGATAAATCCACACACCTATGGACACCTTATCTTTGACAAAGGAGGCAAGAATATACAATGGAGAAAAGACAATCTCTTTAACAAGTGGTGCTGGGAACACTGGTCAACCACTTGTAAAAGAATGAAACTAGAACACTTTCTAACACCATACACAAAAATAAACTCAAAATGGATTAAAGATCTAAATGTAAGACCAGAACCTATAAAACTCCTAGAGGAGAACATAGGCAAAACAACTCTCTGACATAAATCACAGCAGGATCCTCTATGACCCACCTCCCAGAATATTGGAAATAAAAGAAACACTTTCTAATACCATACACAAAAATAAACTCAAAATGGATTAAAGATCTAAACGTAAGACCAGAAACTATAAAACTCCTAGAGGAAAACATAGGCAAAACACTCTCTGACATAAATCACAGCAGGATCTTCTATGACCCATCTCCCAGAGTAATGGAAATAAAAGCAAAAATAAACAAATGGGACCTAATTAAACTTGAAGCTTTTGCACAATGAAGGAAACTATAAGCAAAGTGAAAAGACAGCCTTCAGAATGGGAGAAAATAACTGCAAACGAAGCAACTGACAAAAGAATTAATCTAAAAATATACAAACAAATCCTGCAGCTCAATTCCAGAAAAATAAATGACCCAATCAAAAAATGGGTCAAAGAACTAAATAGACCATTTCTCCAAAGAAAACATACAGATGGCTAACAAACACATGAAAAGATGCTCAACATCACTCATTATCAGAGAAATGCAAATCAAAACCACAATGAGGTACCATCTCACGCCAGTCAGAATGGCTGCTATCCAAAAATCTACGAACAATAAATGCTGGAGAGGGTGTGGAGAAAAGGGAACCTTCTTACACTGTTGGTGGGAATGCAAACTAGTACAGCCACTATAGAGAACAGTGTGGAGATTCCTTTAAAAAATGGAAATAGAACTGCCTTATGACCCAGCAATCCCACTGCTGGGCATACATACCGAGGAAACCAGAATGGAAAGAGATACATGTACCCTAATGTTCATCACAGCACTGTTTATAATAGCCAGGACATGGAAGCAACCTAGATGTCCAACAGCAGACGAATGGATAAAAAAGCTGTGGTACATATACACAATGGAATATTACTCAGCCATTAAAAAGAATACATTTGAATCAGTTCTAATGAGGTGGATGAAACTGGAGCCTATTCAGTTCAGTTCAGTCGCCCAGTTGTGTCCGACTCTTTGTGACCCCATGAATCGCAGCACGCCAGGCCTCCCTGTCCATCACCAGCTCCCAGAGTTCACTCAGACTCAAGCCCATCAAGTCAGTGATGCCATCCAGCCATCTCATCCTGTCTATTAGACAGAGTGAAGTAAGCCAGAAAGAAAAACACCAATACAGTATACTAACACATATATATGGAATTTAGAAAGATGGTAACGATAACTCTATGTGCGAGAGAGCAAAAGAGACACAGATGTATAGAACAGTCTTTTGGAGTCTGTGGGAGAAGGTGAGGGTGGGATATCTGAGAAAATACCACTGAAACATGTATATTATCATATATGAAACAGATCACCAGTTCAGGTTCAGTGCATGAGACAGGGTGCTCAGGGCTGGTGCACTGGGATGACCCAGAGGCATGGGATAGAGAGGGAGGTGGGAGGGGGGTTCAGGATGGGGAACACATGTAAACCCACAGCTGATTCATATAAATGTATGGCAAAACCACTACAATATTGTAAAGTAATTAGCCTCCAACTAACATTTAAAAAAAAAAAAAAACTGATCAGTGATTACTTTGCAAAATTCCCAAAGCTGGGGACTGTATTTCAGTCCACCTCATCCTGAGCAGCCTCAGACTGAATGTTTCCATTGCTAACACCTTTTTCTTCACAGAACTTAATATTCCTGCTGTAACCTTGTGCCTATCAGGAGGCTGGTCCCCAGCACCAGGTGTGATTCTGTGCCCTGCAATGCACCACAGAACCAAGCTGAGCAGAAGGGCTGGAACCCGAATTTAAATTTCACATCCATAAGTTGGGAGCATCCCTGGTGGCTCAGTGGTAAAGAATCCACCTGTCAATGCAGGAGATGGGTTTGATCCCTGGATTGGGAAGACCCCTTGGAGAAGGAAATGGCAACCCACGCCAGTATTTTTGCCTGGAGAATCCCATAGACAGAGGAGCCTGGCAGGATACAGTCCATGGGGTCGCAAGGAATAGGACACGACTGAGCGACTACACAAAAACAATCCATTAGTTGATGAGATCAAGATGAACTTAAATGAGCCCATTCCCTACAAGAATGTCAGTGAAGTCATGGGGAGTCAGGGTGTATAACCTTTTAATTAATCTGATTTTTATTTTCTACAGATAGGAATTAAGGTCAGGTTAATTCTCATTTCTCGAGAAACAAATTGTAATTTAACTCAGCACCAAGGATGCCCTCCAGTCATGGTATTATAGTTCCTTGTGCTAGGGATCACAGATCCAGCTAGAACAGCTAAGCCTGCTCTCAGATGTTGGAGGCAGGTAGCAGATTTTTCCAGAAAACCTTTAGTCACTTACTCTCCTTAACTGACTTGTCAAGTGCCAGAAAGTAGTTTCCAAAAGAGATGAACTGTTCTCCACTGGTATTCTTTTTCCACTCCCCTCCCCTGTGCCTCATTGTCTACCTGATGCAGCAGCACAGAAGCTTTGGGGCAGATCTAGTCCTGAGTAGTGGCAGGTGGCCTCAGAATGGCAGTGTGAAATGTAATCAAAGAAATCAGCTCCCTCTGGGGGAGGGGGCCACTTCATGACAGTTGAGAGAATAAATAGTTACAGGACTTTGAATTCACTAGGTATGGACTGGGATATGAAATGAAATAAATGGCCAGCTAGGCGCTAAAAATTTAAACAGCCCACAAGTTATTTCAAGATTGTCTCATCAGCTACAAGCAGTTCAAAATTGAAACCTCCAGCTTTTTTCCAAGTTCTCACTTCTTATGAACAGAGGAGGGAGAAATGGGCCTTGGGATTTGAGAGTGGAGCCAGATGCGTTGGATGTTAAGAGGTAGGAATGCTCCTTTTCTACCCAATACAATTTTCAGTATCCCCCCACCCCTCCACATACACACACACACAAGAATACAGTGTCACAAGACCACGAGACATGTCAGTAAAATGAAATCCATTCCTTCCTTGAGGTCTGTGATCTGACATAGATCTGACATAATCCTTAGAGATCTAATCTAGTAGTCAGTTAAGCCCCAGGAGGGTAAGGCTAATCCTGGGATCACAGACTGGACTCCCTGCACACCTGGTGCTTACAGACGTCACTTACCCACAGATCCGCTCTCCCTCACCCAGGCTTTGTACTCAGGGGACAAACATACTCCCTAACATTAATGTGTCCCCGGCTTGTCTGTTTTTGTTGAGTCATAGGTAATATTATACATATGGCTGCTCCCCTTCTCCTTGTTCACACACATCCATCTATTCATTTGATAAGCATTCTAAGCACATATTCACCTTGCATTGTTACAAATGTCATAAACACTGTACCAGCTCTCAGAGGCTTGTTTCCCATCTACATTCATAAATAGACACATGCAGAGTTTATCACCCTTAGGAAAAACTAATGGTTCCCATTCACCCTTTAAACTGAAAGTAAACAGAAAGACTGTCTTTAACTGGAAGGGTAACTGGATTTCAGTCCAGAATCTTCCACCAACCAGCTGTGTGACTTTGGGCATGTCATCTTTCTTCTCTGGCCTCATCTATCCTTTTTGTAAAATGAGGATCTTAGTCAAAGATGGGTAGTCTTAAGCTTGTCAGCTTCACATTCTCTAACTCTCTACGAGCCTGCCTGCTCAGTCGCTTCAGTCGTGTCCAACTCTTTGCAACCACATGGACTGTTTCCTGCCAGACTCTTCTGTACCTGGAATTTTCCTAGCAAGAATACTGGAGTGGGTTGCCATGCCCTCCTTCAGGGAATCTTCCTGACCCAGGAATTGAATTCACATCTCCTGTCTCCTGCATTGTAGGTGGATTCTTTTTACCACTGGGCCACCAGGGAAGCTCTCTAACATTTTAGTAAATGGAGGCCCTGTATCAGTTGTCAGGAAAGCTAAAGTTATTAGCTGTGCAAATTGATGAAGAGCCTGAATTTTTTCTTCTTCTAGTATATGATAGGAGATAATATATTCTGGAGCTGCATCAGAAACAGTGGCTGAAGACTGTGGGACGGTATTTTTTGACTATCTGTAAAGGCCTGTCTGGCTTTCATATTCGAGAACTTCAGAGAAAGTTCATGGTAAAAAGCAATTAACAGAGCACAGCAAAGGAAAAAGGGGGAAAGTGTGACAACTGTTGTAGCTTCTTGCCCTTCTTTGATGGGGAAGGATGGGGGAGGCAGCAGAAAGGGAGCAAAAGCTGCCCTTGGAGCCTTCTCAGAGTTGTAAAATCCAAAGGATTGGTTAGGAGTAAACACCTGTACAAGGATTTTGTCAAGATTTTTTTCTGTGTGTTTGGAAGTGTCACACTCCAATATAACTATTCTGCTCACTCAGGCCTCCTCCCATTAAGAAATAAAAATCACCAAATAAGTTTAATGAACCTCACTGCTGAACCTTTGCTGGTGAAGTGCTGCAATTTCTCCAAGTCGAGTGTCTTTTCTGTGTTCAATGACACAGTTCAGTTCAGTCACTCAGTCATGTCTGACTCTTTGCAACACCATGGTCTGCAGCACAACAGGCCTCCCTGCCATCACCAACTCCTGGAGTTTGCCCAAACTCATGTCCATTGAGTCGGTGATGCCATCCAACCATCTCATCCTCTGTTGTCCCCTTCTGCTCCTGCCCTCAATCTTTCCTAGCATCAGGGTCTTTTCAAATGAGTCAGCTCTTTGCATCAGGTGGCCAAAGGATTGGAGTTTCAGCTTCATTAAGGCTTATTTGATTTTTTTTTTTTTAATGGGAAGAGGCCTGAGTGGCAAGGAAAAAGAAGATGAGAAGGGATAGGAGAAAGGTGAGCACAAAGTGTGAAGACAAAAGGATATAGATGAAGAGAGAGAGGAAAGCCCAGTTCAGAAAGAGGTGGTGGGCAGCTCCTAGAAGCACAGGATGTGGAAGTTGTTGTCCTCTATAGTTTCTTTGATCTCTTCTTTGTGGAGTCCAGAATTTATGTGGCTCTCCTGGGCTGCAGGCATCAGCTTTGCACAAGGAGGATGTAGTAGCTAAAGTAGCCAAGGCAATTTCACCCAGTCTGGTATCTCCTGGTCTCACAGTATGTAAAGGGAGACTGCAGAGAGAACAAACCAGAACTGAAGGCTAGGGGCCCTGCAGAGAGTGCACCCTGCACCAGAGCTGGGCTTTACTTAAGAGTGTGTGTGTGGTGCTAAGTCTCTTTAGTCACGTCCGATTCTGTGACTCTATGGACTGTAGGTCAGGCGCTCCTGTTCATGGCATTTTCCAGTCAAGAATACTGCAGTGGGCTGCCACGCTCTCTTCCAATGGATCTTCCCGACCTAGGGATCAAACCCGCATCTCTGTTTCCTGCATTGGTAGGTGATTTCTTTGCCACTAGCGCCATCTAGGAAGCACCCTTAATTAAGAGGTGAACCCCCAAATCAGTGTTGTGTGGTCTTAGCACACCCTCCACTGGTAATAGGCAGTGACTCCAAGGCTTTCCCACACCAGGATGATTTCTGTTGGAAATACCACAGACCAGTTATGCCTCTCAGCACTTTTTTTGTCCTCAAAGTCTCGTCTTCACTCTCCCAATCTAGAGGAAATAAAAAATCCCATTTCAGAAAACTTTTGTCCATTTGCGTTCTATTATTTGGTGATGCTTCCAGTCAGTTACATACTATTTAAGGGGCAAAAGGCAGAAAACAAACTAGAGAAATTTTTAAAAAAGAGAATTACTAGAAGCAGTAATTTAGGACAGAATATCTGTCATCTGTAAAGACTATTTTTAAATCTCCTAGTCAATAGTAGTAGCCACCCTTTTTATCACCTATGTTTCCTTGCCTGAGTTCCATACATATTTCACTTAGGTTAACTGACATAAACAACAAAACTTCAATTCACAGACAAAGCAATGGAGTCTCAAGGGGGTTATACAATTTGTATAAGATTACATAGTTTGTAATCTGACAAACTGACAGAGCCAAGATTCCACCAAGATTCCAATTTAGGTCTATCAGTTTGCATTCTTTCCCACTGAACTTTGCTGTCTACAGAGGAGACAAGATTATTTAGGCATAATCTTTAATTTAAAAAATTTCCTTCTAAACTTTTATTTCAACAATCAATTTTAATATAAAATACATATTACACAAAACAAGATTTCAGGAAAAAACAACAAAGAAACATAAGCTTAAATGCTATTAACAGACTGCTGAGCAATGCTATTAAAATACTATCTATGCTATGACTTTTTAAATTTTTAATTGAAGGATAATTACAGTTTTGTGTTGATTTCTGCCATCCATCAACATGGATCAGCCATAGGTATACATACGTCCCCTCCCTCTGGAGTCTCTCTCCCACCTCTAACCCCATCCCACCCCTCTAGGTTGTCAGAGAGCCCTGGTTTGATTTCCTTGAGTCATACAGCAAATTCCCACTGGCTTTCTATTTTACATATGTAGTGTGTATGTTTCCATGCTACTCTCTCCATTTGTCCCACCCCGAATTTCCATAAGTCTGTTCTGTATGTATGTTTCTCCACTGCTGCCCTGCAAACAAGTTGATCAGTATCATCTTTTTAGAACTCACATATATGTGTTAATATACGATATTTGTTTTTCTGACTTACTTCACTTTGTTGGTTCTAGTTTCATTCACCTCATTAGCACTGACTCAACTGCATTTCTTTTTATGGCTGAGTAATATTCCATTGTATATATGTATCATAGCTTCTTTTCCCATTCATCTCTTGAAGGACATCAAGGTTGCTTCCACATCCTTAGCTCAGTTCAGTCACTCAGTCGTGTCCGACTCTTCGCGACCCCATGAATTGCAGCATTCCAGGCCTCCCTGTCCATCACCAACTCCCGGAGTTCACTCAGATTCATGTCCATCGAGTCAGTGATGCCATCCAGCCATCTCACCCTCTGTCGTCCCCTTCTCCTCTTGCCCCGAATCCCTCCCTGCATCAGTCTTTTCCAATGAGTCAACTGTTCGCGTGAGGTGGCCAGAGTACTGGAGCTTCAGTTTTAGCATCATTCCTTCCAAAGAACACCCAAGCCTGATCTCCTTCAGAATGGACTGGTTGGATCTCCTTGCAGTCCAAGGGACTCTCAAGAGTCTTCTCCAACACCACAGTTCAAAAGCATCAATTCTTCAGCACTCAACCTTCTTCACAGTCCAACTCTCACATCCATACATGACCACAGGAAAAACCATAGCCTTGACGAGATGGACCTTAGTCGGCAAAGTAATGTCTCTGCTTTTGAATATACTATCTAGGTTGATCATAACTTTTCTTCCAAGGAGTAAGCGTCTTTTAATTTCATGGCTGCAGTCACCATCTGCAGTGATTTTGGAGCCCCCAAAAATAAAGTCTGACACTGTTTCCACTGTTTCCCCATCTATTTCCCATGAAGTGATGGGACCAGATGCCATGATCTTCGTTTTCTGAATGTTGAACTTGAAGCCAACTTTTTCATCTCCTCTTTTACTTTCATCAAGAGGCTTTTGAGTTCCTCTTCACTTTCTGCCATAAGGGTGGTGTCATCTGCATATCTGAGGTAATTAATATTTCTCCTGGCAATCTTGATTCCAGCTTGTATTTCTTGCAGTCCAGCATTTCTCATTATGTACTCTGCATATAAGTTAAATATGCAGGGTGACAATATACAGCCTTGACGGACTCCTTTTCCTATTTGGAACCAATCTGTTGTTTCATGTCCAGTTCTATCTAACTGTTGCTTCCTGACCTGCATACAGATTTCTCTAGAGGCAGGTCAGGTGGTCTGGTATTCCCATCTCTCTCAGAATCTTCCACATCCTAGCTGTTGTAAATAGTGCTGCAGTGAACACTGGGATACATATGGCTTTTTCAATTATGATTTTCACAGGGTATATGCCCAGCAGTGGGATTGTTAGGTCACTTGGTAGTTTCATTCCTAGTTTTTTATGGAATCTCCATACTGTCTTCCATAGTGGCTGTATCCGTTTACATTCCCATCAACAGTGCAAGAAGGTTCCCTTTTCTCCACATCCTCTCCAGCATTTATTGTTTGTAGACTTTTTGATGATGGCCATTCTGACTGGTGTGAGGTGATATCTCATTGTAGTTTTGATTTGTATTTCTCTAATAATGAGCAAAGTTGAACATTGTATAGAGCCTTGTATACCAGTCCAGATATACCTGGGATAAATCCCACTTGGTTGTGATATATAATTGTTTTCTAACTTTATTTTACTTTACAATACTGTATTGGTTTTGTCATACATTGATATGAATCTGCCACGGGTGTACATGAGTTCCCAATCCTGAACCCCCCTCCCACCTCCCTCCTCATACCATCTCTCTGGATCATCCCTGTGCACCAGCCCCAAGTATCATGTATTCTATATCGAACATAGACTGGTGATCCATTTCTTACATGATAATATACATGTTTCAATGCCATTCTCCTAAATCATCCCACCCTCTCCCTCTCCCTCAGAGTCCAAAAGTCCATTTATACATCTGTGTCTCTTTTGCTGTCTCGCATACAGGGTTATCATTACCATCATTCTAAATTCCATATATATGTGTTAGTATATTGTATTGGTGTTTTGTTTCTGGCTTACTTCACTCTGTATAATCGGCTCCAGTTTCATCCATCTCATTAGAACTGATTCAAATGTATTCTTTCTAATGGCTGAACCTAGATGTCCATCAGCAGAGGAATAGATAAGAAAGCTGTGGTACATATACACAATGGAGTATAATTGTTTTTATACATTGTTGGATCTGTCTTCCTAATATTTTCTTGAGGACTTTTGCATCTATCTTCATGAGGGATGTTGGTCTATGGTTTTTCTTTCTTGTTGTGTCTTTCTTTGCCTTTGGTATTATGATAATGTAGACCTCAAAGAATGAGTTAGGAGGCAGTTCCTCTGCTTCTGTTTCCTAGAAGAAGTTGCAGAGAACTGGTATAAGTTCTCCCTTAAATATTTGGTAGCATTCACCACTGAATTCATCTGTGTTTGGTGTCTTCTGTGTTAGAACATTAATGATTGATTTAATTTCTTTAAAAGATATGGCCTTATTCAGAATACCTATTTCTTCTTGTGTTTTAGCAAACTGCGTCTTTCAAGGAAATGAAATGTCAAGGAATTGAAAGGAAATGTAATTGATTTATCTAGATTATCAAATTTGGGGGCACAGGCGGTGGCCAAGAGGAGCTACCCTGCATCCGAGGTCAGTGGTGGCTGGGGGGAATTACCCCACATCCAAGGTCAGGGGCGGCAGCCAAGAGGAGACACCCCATGTCTGAGATCAGGGCAGCAGCCGGGAGGAGCTACCCCGCATCCGAGGCCAGTGGTGGCTGGGAGGAGACACTTCGCGTCCGAGGCCAGGGCCGGTGGCCGGGAGGAGCAACCCGAGGAGTGGTGGCTGCGCAGGCACAGGAGGGCCTAGAGGAGCTGTCCCACATTGAAGGTCAGGAACAGTGGCGGTAAGGAGATACCCCTCATCCAAGGTAAGGTGCAGTGGCTATCTTTGCTGGAGCAACCGTGAAGAGATACCCCACGCCCAAGGTAAGAGAAACCCAAGTAAGATGGTAGGTGTTGCAAGAGGGCACCAGAGGGCAGACACACTGAAACCATACTCACAGAAAACTAGTCAATCTAATCACACTAGGACCACACCCCTGTCTAACTCAATGAAACCAAGCCATGCCCATAGGGCAACCCAAGACGGGCGGGTCATTGTGAAGAGGTCTGACAGAATGTGGTCCACTGGATAAGGGCAAGGCAAGCCACTTCAGTATTCTTGCCATGAGAACCCCATGAACAGTATGAAAAGGCAAAATGATAAGATACCAAAAGAGGAACTCCCAGGTCAGTAGGTGCCCAATATGCTACTGGAGTTCAGTGGAGAAATAACTCCAGAAAGAATGAAGGATGGAGCCAAAGCAAAAACAATACCCAGCTGTGGATGTGACTGGTGATAGAAGTAAGGTCTGATGCTATAAAGAGCAATATTGCATAGGAACCTGGAATGTTAGGTCCATGAATCAAGGCAAATAGGAAGTGGTCCAACAAGAGATGGCAAGGGTGAACGTCGACATTCTAGGAATCAGCGAACTAAAATGGACTGGAATGCGTGAATTTAACTCAGATGACCATTATATCTACTACTGCGGGCAGGAATCCCTCAGAAGAAATGGAGTAGCCATCATGGTCAACAAAAGAGTCCAAAATGCAGTACTTGGATGCAATCTCAAAAACAACAGAATGATCTCTGTTCGTCTCCAAGGCAAACCATTCAATATCACAGTTGTCCAAGTCTATGCCCCAACCAGTAATACTGAAGAAATTGAAGTTGAACGGTTTTATGAAGACCTACAAGATCTTTTAGAACCAACAGGCAAAAAAGATGTCCTTTTCATTATAGGGGATTGGAATGCAAAGGTAGGAAGTCAAGAAACACCTAGAGTGACAGGCAAATTTGGCCTTGGAATGCGGAATGAAGCAGGGCAAAGACTAATAGAGTTTGGCCAAGAAAATGCACTGGTCATAGCAACACCCTCTTNCCAGCTTGAACATCAGGGAGTTCACGGTTCACATATTGCTGAAGTCTGGCTTGGAGAATTTTGAGCATTACTTACTAGCATGTGAGATGAGTACAATTGTACGATAGTTTGAGCATTCTTTGGCATTGCCTTTCTTTGGAGTTGGAATGAAAACTGACCTTTTCCAGGCCTCTGGCCACTGCTGAGTTTTCCAAATTTGCTGGCATATTGAATGCAGCACTTTCACAGCATCATCTCTCAGGATTTGGAATAGCTCAACTGGAATTCCATCACCTCCACTAGCTTTGTTTGAAGTGATGCTTTCTAAGGCCCACTTGACTTCACATTCCAGGATGTCTGGCTGTAGATGAGTGATCACACCATCATGATTATCCGGGTCATGAACATCTTTTTTGTACAGTTCTTCTGTGTATTCTTGGCACCTCTTCTTAATATCTTCTGCTTCTGTTAGGTCCATATCATTTCTGTCCTTTATCAAGCCTAGCAATAAAATTAATGAACAGAATACTTTAACAAGGATATTGAAACTCTGAAAAAGAACCAAACATAAGTTTGGCAGCTGAAGAACTCAGTATATAAAATGAAGAATGCATTAGTAATCACTGGAAACAGAGCAGATCATATGGAAGAGCATCTATTTGTCACTTCCATTGTATAATCACAAGGGATGTGATTTAGGTCATACCTGAATGGCCAACTGGTTTTCTGTATTTCTTCAATTTAAGCCTCAATTTTGCAATAAGGAGTTCATGATCTGAGCCACAGTCAGCTCTTTGTCTTGTTTTTGCTAGCTGTATAGAGCTTCTCCATCTTTGGCTGCAAAGAATATAATTAATCTGATTTTAGAGAGTAGACATGGAAAAAGCAAGAGAGTTCCAGAAAAGTATCTATTTCTGCTTTATTGTGTATGCCAAAGCCTTTGATTGTGTGGATCACAAGAAACTGGAAAATTCTGAGAGAGATGGGAATACCAGACCACCTGACCTGCCTCTTGAGAAATCTGTATGCAGGTCAGGAAGCAACAGTTAGAACTGGACATGGAACAACAGACTGGTTCCAAATAGGAAAAGGAGTACGTCAAGGCTGTATATTGTCACCCTGCTTATTTAACTTCTATGCAGAGTACATCATGAGAAATCCTGGGCTGGAAGAAACACAAGCTGGAATCAAGATTGCCGGAAAAAATAGCAATCACCTCAGATATGCAGATGACACCACCCTTATGGCAGAAAGTGAAGAGGAACTCAAAAGCCTCTTGATGAAAGTGAAAGAGGAGAGTGGAAAAGTTGGCTTAAAGCTCAACATTCAGAAAACGAAGATCATGGCATCCAGTCCCATCACTTAGTGGGAAATAGATGGGGAAACAGTGGAAACAGTGTCAGACTTTATTTTGGGAGGCTCCAAAATCACTGCAGATGGTGACTGCAGCCATGAAATTATAAGACGCTTACTCCTTGGAAGAAAACTTACGATCAACCTAGATAGCACATTCAAAAGCAGAGACATTACTTTGCCGACTAGGGTCCGTCTAATCAAGGCTATGGTTTTTCCTGTGGTCATGTATGGATGTGAGAGTTGGACTGTGAAGAAGGCTGAGCACCGAAGAATGGATGCTTTTGAACTGTGGTGTTGGAGAAGCCTCTTGAGAGTCCCTTGGACTGCAAGGAGATCCAACCAGTCCATTCTGAAGGAGATCGGCCCTGGGATTTCTTTGGAAGGAATGATGCTAAAGCTGAAACTCCAGTACTTTGGCCACCTCATGCGAAAAGTTGACTCATTGGAAAAGACTCTGATGCAGGGAGGGATTGGGGGCAGAAGGAGAAGGGGACGACCGAGGATGAGATGGCTGGATAGCGACTGAACTGAACTGAATTTGGTTTTGGTGTTGACCCATCTGGTGATGTCCATGTATAGAGTCACCTCTTGTGTGGTTGGAAGAGGGTGTTTGCTATGACCAGTGTGTTCTCTTGGCAAAACTCTGTTAGCCTTTTTCCTGCTTCCTTTTGTACTCCAAGGCCAAACTTGCTGTTACTCCAGGTAACTGTTGATTTCCTATTTTTGCATTCTAATCCCCCCATGATAAAAAGGACACCTTCTTTGGTGTTAGCTCTAGAAGGTCTTGTAGGTCTTCATAGAACTCATCAATTTAAGCTTTCTTCGGCATTAATGCTTGGGGCATAGACTTGTGTTAGAGTGATCTTGAATGGTAATCAGCCGACATCATTCTGTCCTTTTTGAGACTGCACTAAAGTACTGCATTTCAGACTCTTTTGACTATGAGGGCTACTACATTTCTTCTAAGGGATTCTTGCCCACAGTAGTAGATATAACGGTCATCTGAATTAAATTTTCCATTTCCATTCATTTTAGTTCACTGATTCCTAAGATGTCAATGTTTACCCTTGCCATCTCCTGTTTCACCACTTCCAATTTACCCTGATTCATGGACCTGACATTCCAGATTCCTATGCAATATTGTTCTTTACAATCACTCAGTGAATCGGCACATGAATTAATCCTTTCCATCTCCTTTTCTGCTGGAATTTGTCCAAAGAAGAAACCCACTGGTCTGCCTGACTGGTGACTTCGTAACATTTTATCAGTCCAGTATCTCTAATGTTTCTGCTGCCAATAAAGTGCGTTTCATGCCTTTCCTTAACTCATAGGTGATACACACACACACACAAAATGTATGGCAAAACCACTACAATATTGTAAAGTAATTAGCCTCCAACTAACATTAAAAAAAAAAAAACAAACTGATCAGTGATTGCTTTGCAAAGTTCCCAAAGCTGGGGACCGTATTTCAGTCCACCTCATCCTGAGCAGCCTCAGACTGAATGTTTCCATTGCTAACACCTTTTTCTTCACAGAACTTACATTCCCGCTGTAACCTTGAGCCTATCAGGAGGCTGGTCCCCAGCACTGGGTGTGATTCTGTGCCCTGCAATGCACCACAGAACCAAGCTGAGCAGAAGGGCTGAAACCCGAATTTAAATTTCACATCCATAAGTTGGGAGCGTCCCTGGTGGCTCAGTGGTAAAGAATAAGAGTTGATGCTTTTGAACTGTGGTGTTGGAGAAGACTCTTGAGAGTCCCTTGGACTGCAAGGAGATCCAACCAGTCCATTCTGAAGGAGATCAACCCTGGGATTTCTTTGGAAGGAATGATGCTAAAGCTGAAACTCCAGTACTTTGGCCACCTTATGCGAAGAGTTGACTCACTGGAAAAGACTCTGATGCTGGGAGGGATTGGGGGCAGGAGGAGAAGGGGACGACCGAGGATGAGATGGCTGGATGGCATCACTGACTCAATGAATGTGAGTCTGAGTGAACTCCAGGAGTTGGTGATGGACAGGGAGGCCTGGCGTGCTGCGATTCATGGGGTCGCAAAGAGTCAGACATGACTGAGCGACTGAACTAAACTGAATATTGAATCTGTGGATTGCTTTGGTAGTATTAATATCTTAACAATATAAGGTCTCCTAATTCATGAATACAGACTATATTTCCATATATTTGTCTTATTTAATTTATCTCATCAGTGATTTTTAGTTTTCAATATATAATACTTTTACTTTCTTGTTTAAGTTTATTCTTAGGCATTTTCTTCATTTTGATGGTATTATAAATGAAATTTTTCCCTGAATTTTCTTTTTGGGTTGTTTATTTTGTGTAGAGAAACAAAACCAATCATTTTGTATTGATTTTGTATCTTAAAACTTTGCTGAATTAATTTAATAGTTCTCACAGGTTGTGTGTGTATGTGTAATCATTACAATTTTCAACATATAAGATCATGTCATCTATTAACAGTGATAATTTTGCTTCTTACTACCCAACTTGAGTGTCTTTTGTTTCTTTTTCTTCCCTCATAACTCTGGCTAGAACCTCAAATATTATTTTGAATAGAAGTGGCAAAAAAAGGCTATAGTGCAATTTGTAACACTGACCAATAGCTATTTTCATTGGAGATCAAATGTACAGTCCTAGTTTTCATTAGCTCTCACTGGTTCTTGAAAAAGAAAATAATTTGATAACATTTACCTTCCCTCCATTAATCACAAGTTCGGAGACCAACAGAAATTAAATAAGATGAATGGGAGGAGAAACAGTCTGAAAATAAATAGTAAAAGTTGGAGCAAAACCATAGAGGTCAGTTGTAATGGCAACTCTGGATATTGTTGGATTTGAAGTTTATACAATAAGGAGGTGCTCCTTAAAGGAAAAATAAATACAAAATTATGACTACAAAGTTAAGCAGGAAATTGAATATTTATTTAAAATGAGAAAATAATTGATAAAAAATGTTTGTAGTCTTAGAAATTCAGATTCTTTTCTCTGGGAAACTTTAGGAAATCTGTCAACAATCATTTTTTAAACAAGTTTCTTGATGCAATCTGGTTTCTTCTCCCCATCTACAATACTCTACAACTCCCAGAAACTCTCAGCACTACCAGAAGCTCATGCAGTTGAGAGGCCTTGAGGATGCTGAACCATCATTTCCTTTCTGGGCACTCTACTGGCTGATAGTAGGATGCCTGTTTGCGTATTTCTTTCCCCACATGTTAGCCCTGATGGGTAAGACTGGCAAAAGTCACACTGCATCATTCTGTACAGTTATTTTCTCTACTTCTAGAGCTTGAAATATTGTATTGCATCTGTATTTGATTTTTTATTTAAAGGAACATAATCTATAGCCTTATTTTAATGCCAGACAATAAAAAAGCATGATTTATTAAACCAATTTATCTTGAAAAATCTTGCCAAGGAAGCTTGATTATGAAAAATTCCAGTAGGATTTGCTGACCACTCAGATTCAGTCATATTTTGATCTCCAGAATAATACACCTCAAGATTGTCTATGAAAATTTTTCAATGTCTTTAACAGCTCTGTGTATGTATGTGAATGTGTGTGTGTACGTAACTAATGGCAAGGACTCTGATTTTTAGTTCCTTAAAAATATCAGAAATCCTGCATTAGTGTTCTCACAACCTCAAAATGTGATACATTCACTAAGAAAATGAATAGAAAATATTGATATTGTGGTAACTGAGTGTCAAGTTGTATTCTCATATTTACTTGTTTGATTCTCACAGTGATCCTATAAGGAAAATTCTATTATTCTGTTTACCATAAGATAAAGCTGAGGCAAAGAGAGGATTGCTCTTTCCCAAGTTAACAAATCTAATAAGGTGTGTGCTGCCTCTAGAGACTATGATTCCAACTGGAGCAGTTTACTACTTCATCAGCCTACACTAATTATTAATGAGTATATTGTATTTATTTATTTTTGATGTGAGGGTCCTCAATTATAAAAGATTATTTTTTTCACCACCACCCCCACAGTAGAAGACCAATTATTGTACAATCCTATCATGTTAGTCACAGAATATGTGGCTGACATGCATTAGCTTTTTGATCTCTGGCTGAATCTGTTTTCTAGGAAATCTCCCGTAGCTTGTGTAGTAAGACTTAACTCTGTCTTCTTTGATTTTATTTTGCTTTCCTAGTTAGATGTTGTCCTTCATGAGGTCAAGAACCATGTTTTTTCTTTCCTCTGAAATCTCTCAGAACTAGGGCATGGTGTTACATTTATAGAAAGGTGATGATAAACATTGACTTATTTGCTGATATTTTTCTAACGATAAGCCACTGGAAAACTCATTTATCTGTAATTTGCATTTAAAAATTACTTGAACGACACATTCCTTCAAACAGTACTTATGGAGGGCCCATATATGATAAGGGCTTCCCAGGTGCCTGTAGAGGCAAAGAACCTGCCTGCCAATGCAAGAGATGTAAACAACCTGGGTTTGGACACAAGAGACCTGAGTTTGATCCCTGGATCAAGAAAGATCCCCTGGAAGAGGGCAAGGCAACCCACTCCAGTATTCTTACCTGCAGAGTCTCATGGACAGAGGAGCCTGGTGGGCTACGGTCCATAGGTCTCAGAGTTGGATACCATTGAAGCGACTTAGCACGCATGCACGCAAATGTGATAAGGATGCAACAAGAATGAAATACAGTTCTGCTGCCATTTAAAGCTTTATGGTATAATAGAAAAACAAATTGTAAACAAGTAATTTAGTGATGTGTTACAAAGACCTTGGTAAGATTCAGTAAATATGGTGGATGAATAAATTAGTTCAGTGGGGATGGAGTGATCTAATCTTGGTAAGAGGTAACTAACCCATACACTGTTAGAATTGAAATAAAATTTTACGGATTATTTTTGTCTAAACCCTCATAGGTAAGAACCTGGAATAATAAGATGCTGAATGGGATTTTTCGTGTTAGTTCAGGCTCGGCTATTAGGAAAAACAGCTTGTATAAAAAGACCCTATAAATCCACTTCATTTGAAGAGGGCCTTTCTATGAACATCATCATCTTGAAGGAATTTAGAGGAAACAGAATTAGTTCTACTACCATTGTGTACCCTCTCATCCCAGAATTGATAGATACCTAGAGTCAGGAGGAAAGAGAATCATGCTGGACCGTTTTCGGAGCATGCAGCTACCTGTAGAAAGGCTCTTTCCTTCCTTTTATAAGTTTCTCCTCATAAATCCAAATGTTGACAGTGATCAGTTGTACATTTTGACTGAGTCTGTAAAAAGGAGAGACTGAGATCTCTTTTCCTATTTTCTCATCTGGGTGTCCTGATAGCATAGCCTATGGAGAGTCAGGAAAAAGTTTTGGGAATAGTCTGGTAAGTGTTCTTTGAAGGTTGGTGGCATATGGAAGAGAGAAATTGATGCCACTTTCTGATATACAGTTTTCTGAAGATGGGAGTCCCACTGCAGTGATTGAGGCCAGCAAGACTTTAAGAGATCATGGTGTAGGAGGGCTTTGAAACAATTTGGAGGACTCTTCACCCAATCCTGGTTCTCCATAGTCCTTAGAGAAGGAGACAGCACAGTTCCTGTGGTTCTGAGAGGAGCTCCAGGGTTTCCCAAGCCACTGACTGGCCAAGCATTGGGGTATTCAACCCAGAGAAGGGATTGGGAGAATGGCGTATTGACAGGAGGCCGGTGGGAGATAGTGGGCTACTGCTCTCTAGAGGTACTGGCGTCTTTCTGGGTAAAGCTAATCTTTACCTGGGTATCACCTGCACCCCGTGCATACCAGTAACTTCAGAAAGAGTTAGACCAAATCAAACTGAGAAATATGCTCCAAAAGGCAACAGTTATATACCAATACCACTACATTTTGGCTTCCCTGATGGCTCAGAGGTTAAAGCGTCTGCCTCCAACGTGGGAGACCCAGGTTCGATCCCTGGGTCAGGAAGATCTCCTGGAAAAGGAAATGGTAACCCACTCCAGTATTCTTGCCTGTAGAATCCCATGGACAGAGAAGCCTAGTGGGCTACAGTCCACGGTGTCGCAAAGAGTCGGACACGATTGAGCAACTTCATTCACTCACTCACTACGTTTCTGATTCTCTTCCCTGTTTCCAAACCTGGAAGAGCTATATGCTTAAGAGGGAAGTAGAGAGAATACCCCAGCAACACACACACACACACACACACACACACACACGGTGTCACATTGAGGGGAAGCAGTATAAGAAGGGGAACAGATCACAGCCTCTACCACTCAGTTCTTTTTAGATACAAACCCAGCATTAACTATAGTATCTTTAGAATAACAGATGTGATATTAAAGTTTGAAACAGGATTAGGTAAGATTTTTAAGATCCAAAAATAAAGGATTTGTCCAATATTGCATTCCAAAGGAGAATTGAGATTTCATGGTTGAGAATAGTTAAAAAAAAAAAACATTTCACATTTACAGTTTAAGCAGTGCATAATGGCATATTGGAGAAGGAAATGGCACCCCACTCCAGTAGTCTTGCCTGGAGAATCCCATGGACAGAGGAGTTCATAAGGTCGCAAAGAGTCAAACATGACTGAAGTGACTTAGCGCTGAGCACAGTGGTATATCCAGGTGGGCAATGAGGGATAGAGGTGCAGCCCATTTTGACAGGGAAAGCTGGTTTATTACTGACAATATTTAAAATTACTGAGCCCATGCTGATGATAAAAAGCACACAAAGTTTTAGTTGACTTTATTATTTTTGTTGACTTCTCCAAGGACAATGCACTCCTTGCCTGCTTGCAGTTGGAGCAGTACCTACCATACCTCCCTTGATACAGGACAACCATTTGAGACTCCTCCAAAATATATTTGCATGTGACCTGCCCAAAGAAAGAAAACTTCTTTTCCTAATGAAAGAAAATGTATTAGAGGTAGAGAATTTTGTAGACATTTTATAATTCTAGCTCTGATTTCAGATCATTTCTCTGTGTCTTTAAATTAGTTCCAAGCATGGACAGATGCAGTAGATCACTGGGGTCCTCTGGGAAGCAGACATGAAGACACAGTTATGAGGACAGATGATTACTCTGGATTGATGCCTGAGAAAGATAAGGAGGGGGCAGGTGTGGATAGAGAGAGCCTTAGTCTACAACAGGGATCTGATAAAGTCTCAGGCAATCCAGTAGAGTGCTGGGAGCAAGGATTACTTGTTAGTCCCCTGCATTGGGCCAGAAATGGCCAGTCTCTAGTAATACTACTGCCCAGCCATTGACTGCAGGCTCCCCAGAATGAACATGGCATTTTCTGGCAAGCTGAGGTGGATCCTGAAAGTGTGGCAGCTAGAGGTTGTCAGCCAAATAACCCCCTTGCAGTTGAAGAGCACTTCTCTCTTGAAAGGAAATCTAAGCAGTGTGTATACCTGGCTCCCACACCCGGACACACATTAAATTTCTGCATCCCCAGCTTTTCTGTTAATTTCACAAGTGTAATAAGCACTTTGTGATGCCTAATTAGATATTCACCCATCACATCTATACAGCCAAGTACCATTTGGACACCCAGCATGCTCAACTGTTAAGAAGAGTCAATTTAGTAAACATGAAACTGGAGGCACCCTGTGACTTGACTAGATTCTGTGTCACATTTCAGCTTTGTTTTGATCAAATGAAGTGATGGTTGTTTGACAAAAAGGAGTATCTTTTATTCATATTTGTATCTTACCACCTTCCCCTACAAAAGAAAATACAGGGCCTGACAGGGTACCTGCTGCCCAGGAGGATGACAGCAAATGTTGTATCTGGTAGAATGACTGATTCTAGAATGTTTTACCTTCTTCCCTTAACTTCATGTCTATATAAACAGTCTTTGTCTGATTTGCTATTGCTGGTGGTTCTGACCTGGTTTTGAAATCAATATATTTGGTCTATTTTCTTCTTTATGAAAGAAGGAATAAAAATCCCCAAATGGTAAGAGAGAATTCAAATAAAACCATGCTAAGGAAAAGAAATGCTATATATAAAAAAGACTGAAGAGCTATTTTCCAGGATCTGTCACTCCAGTGACATCTTCAGTAAAGTAACCTTCTTCCCATCATCCTGGAGAGCAAGGCTGGGAGCAAGACGTCTTGCAGATTGAGGAAGCCAAGCCCTCATATGTCAAGACAAATTTTACAAATAAGGAAGAGAAGAAAGGAAGAAAAGGAGGGAGATTATAGAAAACAACTGTTTACAAAATTATGAAGGTCGAAAGTTTCCTTTGTGTAAATTTAAACAGCTCATTTTTTCAGTGGACTGAGGATAGTTTTCTGATTAGAGATAGCTTGCTTCCACGATGAGAACATCTAATGACAAAGCTGGGATGAAACATGAATATCAGGAACCCTTTAGTAGCCACCAAGGAAGAACCTGTCCTTTGCAAGTCTGGCAAGTCATGAGGCTGCCATTAAATCTAAAAAAGTTATTTTCAGAGGATGTGGCTTGGTTTTAAAGCTGTCCATGATGAATGCCTTTCTGTGCTATGAGACAGCCCTTGAGTCCTGACTTCCTGAGAGGACCTTGGGAGAGCTACAAATGGGGAAGCTGAAACGGAGCCACATGGGGGCTTCCTGGAAAGCTCTTTGATGCAACTGATTATGATGTTCTGCAGGATGATTTACTTGTTTCAAGTGCATGATTAATGAGATTATTATTCATAATTAGGAAATGCCCAGGGAGCAAAGAACACAAACAATGTTCTGACTAGCTGTCAGTAATTGTCAGGAACACACTAATAATGCCCAGGAAATGAAAAGGCCCCAGCATTTTCCTTTAATTTTGTTTAGGAATGTGATTTCCTAACAGCAATTGAGTGCTATGGGCAGTGTTTCTCCTTCAGACTGTGTCACTTCAAAGTGCCATTCTTCACTGTATCCCTTGGCATATACACAGAGTAGGCCTGAGGTCAGATAGCATTGTTTAATGCGTTATGGCCTTTCTTGTAGAAGGCTTTGCAAATAATACCTCCCTCTTTTCTTCATCCTCATCTTTTCCTAAAATCACATATGGTGCCGGTCACTTTAGGAGACACACTGTATTGGAGGAACTGACTTTGTCTGTAATGAGAAAGCTTTATAAGGCCAGTCAACTTGATTTGTATCAAATGCCTTCTCTTCTGATAGTGGTGGGGGGAAAAGTCTTAGCAGCTATAGAAGCTCCTCCAGGTTTTTTTTTTTTTCTGTTATGATTTCTTTTTCATATAATAGTTTCATGTTATTTAGTGTGAATCCATTGTAGTGACTAGTCTTTGGGTATATTGTGTGTGTGTGCTGGTCGCTCAATTGTGTCCACCTTTATGGAACAACAGACTGGTTCCAAATAGGAAAAGGAGTACATCAAGGCTGTATATTGTCACCCTGCTTATTTAACTTATATGCAGAGTACATCATGAGAAACGCTGGGCTGGAAGAAACACAAGCTGGAATCAAGATTGCCGGGAGAAATATCAATAACCTCAGATATGCAGATGACACCACCCTTATGGCAGAAAGTGAAGAGGAGCTAAAAAGCCTCTTGTTGAAAGTGAAAGAGGAGAGTGGAAAAGTTGGCTTAAAGCTCAACATTCAGAAAATGAAGATCATGGCATCCGGTCCCATCACTTCATGGGAAATAGATGGGGAAACAGTAGAAACAGTGTCAGACTTTATTTTTCTGGGCTCCAAAATCACTGCAGATGGTGACTGCAGCCATGAAATTAAAAGATGCTTACTCCTTGGAAGAAAAGTTATGAGCAACCTAGACAGCATATTCAAAAGCAGAGACATTACTTTGCTGACTAAGGTCTGTGTAGTCAAGGCTATGGTCTAAAAAGCCTCTTGATGAAAGTGAAAGAGGAGAGTGAAAAAGTTGGCTTAAAGCTCAACATTCAGAAAACGAAGATCATGGCATCTGGTCCCATCACTTCATGGCAAATAGATGGGGAAACAGTGGAAACAGTGGCAGACTTTATTTTGGGGAGCTCCAAAATCACTGCAGATGGTGACTGCAGCCATGAAATTAAAAGATGCTTACTCCTTAGAAGGAAAGTTATGACCAACCCAGACAGCATATTCAAAAGCAGAGACATAACTTTGCCAACAAAGGTCCATCTAGTCAAGGCTATAGTTTTTCCAGTGGTCATGTATGAATCTGAAAGTTGGACTGTGAAGAAAGCTGAGTGCTGAAGAATTGATGCTTTTGAACTGTGGTGTTGGAGAAGACTCTCGAGAGTCCCTTGGACTGCAAGGAGATCCAACCAGTCCATCCTAAAGGAGATCAGTCCTGGGTGTTCCCTGGAAGGACTGATGCTGAAGCTGAAACTCCAGTACTTTGGCCACCTCATGAGAAGAGTTGACTCATTGGAAAAGATTCTGATGCTGGGAGGGATTGGGGGCAGGAGGAGAAGGGGACGACAGAGGATGAGATGGCTGGATGGCATCACTGACTCGATGGACATGGGTTTGGGTAAACCCTGGGAGTTGGTGATGGACAAGGAGGTCTGGCAATGCTGTGATTCATGGGGTTGCAAAGAGTCGGACATGACTGAGTGACTGAACTGAACTGAATTGAATGAATATTTGCTAATAACATCTAACAACTCAGAGAATTAAGCTTGTTTCGTCTAGTTTTGTGGAAAATAAGGATGATATATCTGTCTCACAGAGCTGCAAGAAGTGACTAAGATAAAGATAACTCATGAAAAGTGCTTAGCACATAGCCCAGCATGCACTAATCTCAGAAAACCAAGCCTCAAGAAGTGTGTAACAAATATGTGTTGAAAAAAGAAGGTAGGTCTATAAAATATTGTAAGGTACATTTCATTTCCCCTTTATTTTCTTTGTATTCAGATTCTCTTAAAAATCTGTTATAAGAGCTGTGTTCTTTTATGCTACGTGGAGAAATAGGGGAAGGGCAGTATTGACGGAGGAGCCTGGTAGGCTGCAGTCCATGGGGTCGCTAAGAGTTGGACACGACTGAGTGACTTCACTTTCACTTTTCAGTTTCATGCATTGGAGAAGGAAATGACAACCCACTCCAGTGTTCTTGCCTGGAGAATCCCAGGGACGGGGAAGCCTGCTGCCTATGGGGTCGCACAGAGTCGGACACGACTGAAGTGACTTAGCAGCAGCAGCAGCAGTATTGGAATTATGGATAGGGAGAATGCAATTTTTCCCACCAAAGAGTACTTTTTCTAAACTTCCTCATCATTTTGGATATGCAAATAAGTGACTATAAAGTAGTAAGAGGAGTATCTGTGGGTGGCTCATGGGACTCAGTCTCCACAGATATTCAAGCAAGGCCCAGCATGAGCCAGGCAGCCAGGCACTGTCCTAGGTGCTGGAATATAAGGTCTGGCACTCACAGGAAAGATACACAGGTAATTACAAAATGACAGACTAAGTGAGGCATCATCTGTATGTGTTCCAGATCTAACCTTTCAGATTGGGGTGGAGGGGAAATTCACTTGAGGATAGTATTTGAAGCAACAGGAAAGGTTTAGAGGGAAGATAAGGTTAAAAATACACCAAGTTCAGAGGCTTAAATATGTCAGTTCTATTCTTAGCTATGTGCCCCCTCTCCTAAAGAGTGTTATTTCCTCTCTTTAAGCCTTAAAAAACTATTACTGAGCTAACTCCTATGTTATTAAGGATATTCATCATATGTAATATTGAGGGCTGGACTAGAAGATCCCAGTAATTTTTTTTAGCTCTAGAGTTCCTTTTATGCCTGATCAGCTTCCAAATGGTCCAAAATATACCATTACACAAAAACTTTGCGATTTTTAAGAAAGAAAGAGGTGCCTGTCCTTGTAAATCTTAAAAACTTGATATTGATAGATAAAACCAGCCATAAACAACAGTTCTTAAGTGCTGGGAATTCCCCAACTCTATTCCAATAATGAAAGGCCACTGTAAATCCATAAGTGGAAATTTATAACCAACAACTGAGCACCTGTATGTTTCACCCTAAATTTTGACAGCTGCTCCCTGAAAAGTGATCATGATTCAGGAAGGATGAAAGTCACTGAGCAATGTAAATTCTTATTCATATCTTTAAAATACTTGCAGAAATTATTTTTTCTACATGTTAATTTTTTTGCCAATCATGGTTTATAAAAACAAGCGCTAACCACAACAGCAACTGCTTATAAAACTCTCCACTGTGGCTATTTGTTAACCTACTTCTCATTTTTAGAATCAGCAAGATGCCACTGTTGACTACACATTCTATATCAGTTACATTTTACGTGTAACCTGTGCATATGACACGTGCCTAGTTTTATCTCAAAAATGAGGCTTCATAAATCAAATATTTTCCATACCTGCAAATTCACAAACTACATACTACTGCCAGCAGAAGAGCAACATGAAAACATAAGGCCAGCTCAGCAGTAATCAGAAGCACCTATTTTCACAATACTGAAATCAGGCATAATTTTTTGTTTGTTGGATAGACACATCTCCAGAAAAGCAATTCAGATATCACCAGGAAACAAAGATTTTTAAAATTTTATACTGAATTTATTTCTAATTATAACAAATAGTCACTGATCTAAAAAAATAATATTCCAACAAGCAATATAAAATTCCCTGGTTATCTATTGCTAGTAAAATAATAAATAACAGAAACGTAAAGGGTGCAATTCTCCATAAAGTACAGGACTGGCAATGCTATGGGCTATAACCCAAAGACCTGTATGACTGCTCACTCTCCAGAAAAAATTTCTTTGACATATAATCTTTTCTATAAAATGCACAAGCCATTAAGAGTCTCTCTACTGTGGTGATTTTCAAAGATTTGGGAGAAGTGGGATATATTTTTGTCTTGCAGGGGAAAAAAAAGCAAGAAACTAAAAAACAAGCATACATTTTAGTATCCTCTGATTATATGAGAAGTACACTTTTAGCTTAAGAAATGTGCTCTATGTATGTTTAGAACAGCTGACACTAATCTAAAGGTAAATAAACCATGTTCTCATTCTTCCAAAACCCCAGTGCCACTCTATGGATGCCCTAACTTGATCTTCTAATAGAGGACTCTGATATATATATGAAAGGCAACTGCAGCCCTATGTTTTTCAGCAAAATTAAGGTTTTCTCCAGTAACTAAGCCTCATTTGGCCATAGCTATATTTTACCTGTTAGTGAAATATTGCAAAAGCCTTTATATTCAGGCCTGGCTTGATCCAGGGGAAAATACATCCACAATTCTAAACAACTGGTTTTACAAATGAAGGCAAAGGAAACAGCTTACTCAGAAGATGTCAGTGCAAGTGCTGTGTGGAGATGAATAAATACATTTCCAACTCTGGCAGGTCTTATGTCCTGACTCCGGTGCAGCTTTTTCATGGTGGCTCTGTCTTTTCTTTCAGAGTCAGCCCAAACATCTAGTTCTCAAAGAAAGATCACCTGAGCTAAAACACTCACCCCCTTTTACCACCTCTAACACCCTACCCCAGAAAGTTTTGATTTTTCTCCATTGTACTGGACACGATTTTTTATTTAGATTGTCAGATTCCTGGTTTCAGGAAAGCAACAACCCTCTTTCTTCCGTATCACTCAAACTCTAGCACCTAGAATGACGCCTGACACATGAGGAGTATCATCAAGCAAATTTGGTGAATGAATAAAAATGGTGGGGCGCTTACCACCGTCTTCCTATTCTTGGCAGGATAGGGAAGTAAAGGAGAAAATTCAAGCATTACACTAGCGCTATATTTGAAATATTACTTAATCTAAGTAAATAAAGTTAAAATTATTTAATTATGAGAATCTGTTTAGCCATAATATTTTGGATGCAATTCAAGCAGTTTCTAGAATAGAGGTCTTCAAAGGTCTTTACTTATTAATAAGTAAATCACTTCAAAGATATATTAGTAAGTTAACTGAAGTTCAATTCAATTTCCACATAACTATAGACATAAGTGCTGATATTTACTTCATATCCACTGATCCAAAGAGCTCAGTTCTATCATTCAATGTTTCAGAAATGCTTCTTGGCTTTAAGCATATGTAATAGTTAATGAGGAATCAGAGTGGAATTCTAACACTTCAAATAAAAAGGCATATAATCAATTCTATTATATATTCTAAAATACCACTGGGAATGTCTCCCTCTTGCACCATGGTGAATCATTCTGTATTCCATATTTTACTTGATTTTTTTTCTGAGTTGGTACTTAATAAACACTTCCTAGCTGAACTGGTGCCTAGGACATTCCACAGTGCAAAATAAGCTCTCATTACTTATTTTGGGAGCTGCTAAAACAATACCAAAAACTTTATGTATATTCATTCACACACCTATTCCTCTATCCTTAAAAAAAAATTTCATAATTTTCAAACAATTTACAGAGTAATGCAACCATTATCACAGTCTAGTTTTTAAAACATTTCTATATAAGATGATGGATATTCACTAAACTTATTGGGATAATCATTTCATGGCGTAAGTCAAATCATTATGTTGTACACCTTAACCTTACATAGTGCTGCATGTCAACTGGGCTTCCCTAGTGGCTCAGTTTGTAAAGAATCCACCTGCAATGTGGGGGACCTGCGTTCGATCCTTGGGTTGGAAATATCTCTGGAGGGCGGCATGGCAACCCACTCCAGTGTTCTTGCCTGAAGAATCCCCATGGAAAGAGGAGCTTGGCGGGCTATAGTCCACGGGGTTGCAAAAAGTCAGACATGACTGAGCAACTAAGCACAGCATGGCAGTTATATCTCAGTAAAATGGAAGAAAAAATATTTTAATAAAATTAAAAAAATTTTTTTTATCCTCCCATAAGGATATGCAGATTCCACATGCCCACCTGCATCAGTACATGGTCTTTCAAGTCTAGCTTTTTCATTTAGCATATTTTGCACTTCCTCCATATTGTAGCATATACTAGTCCCCTCTCTTCTAAAGTCATTTAGAAGTTGCTTTCTCTCCAGGACATTACAACCAAATGTACAGCACTAACAAAAAACCCAGTGTTTGAATCCTAACACCTATTTTGAGTTGCATTTCCCTTTGCTTAATCTACTTGCATTTAATGCTTTTACATCTGCATTGTAAGAAATTAATCAAATGGGCAATCCATTCAGTACCCATTGTGAATTCCCTTATTAAGGTATCCACCGAACTGATTCCTCTATCTGTTGACCCTCTCTCTTACATGATGAGAACTGTATGTTTAATCAGTTTTCCTGGTTTAGCTCCAAGAATATTCGGCACAAGACAACTGAAAGACTGCTTTCTTACTAAGTTCATCTTCTCCCATGATTTATCCACCAAATCTATATACCCTTTTCTTCCAAATCTCTTGAATCCTTTCCGTAACTCCTGCTTCCACATTTCAAGCTGCTTCCTTACAGTTCTCCTTGAACATCTTGGCAACACAAATTCAGTGTATTGAATATATTTTTTTCTATTGACACTTATATTTTCCTACAACTGCCATATCTACCCTTTTCTTTATGTCTCCACCTCTAATCCCTTTTATACACTAATACCATACTAATCACCCTAAAGTACATCTCTGTGCTGCTAAGTCACTTCAGTCGTGTCCAACTCTGTACCACGCTATGGACTATATAGCCTGCCAGGCTCCTCTGTCAAAGGGATTCTCCAGGCAAGAATACTGGAGTGGGTTGCCATGCCCTCCTCCAGGGGATCTCCTGACCCAGGGATCATATCTGTGTCTCTTATGTCTCCTGCACTGGCAGTCAGGTTCTTTACCACTAGTGCCACCTGGGAAGCTCTCCCTCTACCCCTACCACAGTGTCCCAGTGCCTGCACAATGCATGTAAGCTTCTTAGTCTGCTATTCATAACTATCCAATGTGCTTTACTTAGAAACTGAGGCACAGGCAGATTTACTTGCCAAGTTCATTCCTCAGTGAAGAGAGAACGCCAGAATTCCAACTCAGGTAGTCTCAGCCAGGTCCCACGTCCTTAACCAGCAGGACACAGCCGCCTGGAGAAATAGGTATGGCCTCAGAGTAAGGAAAGGGTGTTATTTTTCGTCTCACATATATCTGTACAAGTCCGGGGGTGGGGGGTGGGCGGTGGATATATACACACAAGAGCGTATGCATGTCCTTTTGGAGGGCTAATTGTCCTGTACTTGGTATTCTAAAGCACCTGGTTCTAGGACATATACTGATGAAAAAGAACTGCCTTGTGAATATCCAAGCCCTCGTTTATGCCACTGTAGATAGTGTGGCAGAACCCCGGTGACATGTGGATGGGGAATCATGTGGCCCCCTCTCAAATGAGATTTAACTCTAAACAGGAAGTGAGGACAGAGAATGTTAGACGGACAGCAGTTTATCTGCTAACTGAAATCATGTCTTCTGCTCAAATCTGTCTATGGCTGTCTTCCTCCAGCTGCCTTGGCTGTGTGAGGCCCTAAGAGACACAGCTCTAAGTACTGCATCCAGACCTTTCCATGGTTCATCTTTGAGAGTCTCTGGCTCTTTGCACTGGGATGGAGGCCTTCATTTTACAAATAAGAAACTGAAGAAGCATAGAGATCTAAGAAATTGCTGTAAAGTCAGGGTTCCTTAGTCCCATTAAGAGAATTACTATTTTGGAGGGTGAGTGAGTGAAAGTCGCTCAGTCGTATCCAACTCTTTGTGATTCCATGGACCATACAGTCCATGAATTCTCCAGGCCAGAATACTGGAGTAGGTAGCCTTCCCCTTGTTCAGGGGATCTTTCCAACCCAGGAATTGAACCCAGATCTCCCACACTGCAGGTGGATTCTTTAGCAGCTGAACCACCAGGGAAGCCCAAGAATACCGGAATGGGTAGCCTATCCCTTCTCCAGAGGATCATCCCAAGCCAGAAATTAAACCAGGGTCTCCTGCATTGCAGGTGGATTCTTTACCAGCTGAGCTACCAGGGAAGTCCATTTTTGGAGAGTAGAACTTTAATTGAAAGACTCTAGTTTTTCTACCTCTGGCATCTATTTCTATTAAATGAAAATACCAAACAATAGTTTCCAACTTAAAAAAAAAAATTACCCACACTCTCAAACTAGAAATGAGCTGATCTGAGTTCCAGTGTTATTTTGGCCCTTTTGAGCTATGTGAACTTCATTGGGGGCAGCCCTAGAGACTCCACGGTCTGGACTCGTGACTGTAAAACTCTGAGAGGTCTCTTAATCTTTCATTCTCATCTCTTGTACAGGTTGACTTGATTCTCTCCTATTCCATACTGTTTTTTCCCATGTGGTAGAGGGCACTGAGTTGAATTTACAAACCCCCAGAGGAGTGCTCTCATTGATCCAGCTTGGTTTATGTGTCCATTGCCAGACCCATCACTCATAACCAAGGCAAGGGAATAATATAATTATGGCAGTTTTGATTAATCAATGCTGACCAAATTGGAGTGGAAACAGGGATATTTTAAATATGAGAGCTGCTCGGGAGAATAAAGGAGTTTCAAGGCAGACTAATAGATGTCTACTACATCATGGAGACACAAAGCACAGGATGTATTTTTCATTAAATAAATGGGAGATTTGATGACCTTTAAGAAAAATTTTTTAAAAGAAGGAAAGAAGAAAAAATTACCAAATGGATGTAGGTCCAATGCAAAACTCTTCTGGGTTTGTACAGTTAAAACAAAAATAGCATTGAAGGAATTACTCACCTCCACATACCATATGTTACATCGGCAAAAGAATAATGTNTAAGAAAAATTTTTTAAAGAAGGAAAGAAGAAAAAATTACCAAATGGATGTAGGTCCAATGCAAAACTCTTCTGGGTTTGTACAGTTAAAACAAAAATAGCATTGAAGGAATTACTCACCTCCACATACCATATGTTACATCGGCAAAAGAATAATGTGAAGAGAAGAAAGGAGTGAAATCTTATTGCATATTAAATCTAACAAGGTCTATGTTTATCTGGGTCAAGATAAAATTTTAAGCATATTAGTGTATTTGATGGAATACTCAAACAACTTCACATAAAATTTACGGCTTGATTAAAAGAGACATAGGTGTATTCCATGAGTTGCTTGATCTGGAAGTGAAAGTGTTCATACTGGAATGATTTAAATAGAAACTCAAGGTTCACATAGCAGGGATGCTGAGAAAGGACTTCCTCTATGAAATAGCAGGCCTCCCTAACTAAACTCTAAGGATCCTTCCAATTCTAATATTCCTGATAGACTTATGCCATTTTAAGTCTCCTGAAGGGATACTCATTAGCAGAAGTGACTGTATTTGCAAACCAGAGAGAAAATGGGAGGTGATACAAAAAATATTGTTGGCTAATTTTTGAGTCAATGTCAATCACTGTTATTAGCATCATCTATAAATAAGACTGGAGAAGGAAATGGCAACCCACTCTAGTATTCTTGCCTGGAAAATCCCATGGACAGAGGAGCCTGGCGGGCTAAGGTCCATGGATAGCAAAAGAGTTGAACAGGACTCAGCAGTTAAACAACAAGAATCAATAAGACACCATGCTAATTTGACTTGCAGTATTATATTAGGAATTAGTTTTTGTTCAAGAGTTTAGTTTAAGATAAGACAACCCACTGTTCAAAAGAATAAAGATACCTACAAGGGAAATTAGGATTCCAGTTCATTTGTAGATGGATCTGAGCCCTTAAATATCAGAAGAGTTATCAGAGATCTAAAAGAGTCTGGAATAAAGGATAGAGGACCACACTTTAAGAGGTCTGCCTTCTGTAAGGGTCAGTGGAGGTGCGCATAAGTCATATACATTGTTTGTATCCTGCTTTATTCATTTAAAAAGACTCAGGTGGACAAATGAATTCTTAGGTCTCATTCAATGCTAATATTCCTTTAAACTATTCCATGTGGGAAAAAATACAGTTTGAGATAATATAGTTGATGATACAAAACATCCCAGACAAATGGAACATGGTAGCCAATCAATTTTCAACCAACAAATGTACTAGAGATGGAAAGCAATTTTTAGGAAAGAAAAATAAGCAGTTTAGTCCATAAACAAGCAAGTTTACTATACATTGTTTGTATCCTGCTTTATTCATTTAAAAAGACTCAGGTGGACAAATGAATTCTTAGGTCCCATTCAATGCTAATATTCCTTTAAACTATTCCATGTGGGAAAAAATACAGTTTGAGATAATATAGTTGATGATACAAAACATCCCAGACAAATGGAACATGGTAGCCAATCAATTTTCAACCAACAAATGTACTAGAGATGGAAAGCAATTTTTAGGAAAGAAAAATAAGCAGTTTAGTCCATAAACAAGCAAGTTTACCCTGTTTCTGAAATATAATCAATGTTTCTGATTTGGGAGTTTGTGAATCAAACTAAGTACAGCTAAGCTTTGAATCGTCCAGGATCTTACATCCAAGACCTGCCAGTTCAAAGATTACTGTTTTTAACATAGAAATAAATGGCTCTGATGCTTGGAAACCTTGGAGAAGTAAGGTTGACCAATGAAATGTGCTACCCTCTCTTCCCTTCCTTTTCCTCCCCCTCCTCCGCTCCCACCCCAATTCCCTATGATTGTGTGTTCAGCTTTTGCACACAGAAGAGCTTAGAAATAAATGGCTCTGATGCTTGGAAACCTTGGAGAAGTAAGGTTGACCAATGAAATGTGCTACCCTCTCTTCCCTTCCTTTTCCTCCCCCTCCTCCGCTCCCACCCCAATTCCCTATGATTGTGTGTTCGCTTTTGCTCACAGAAGAGCAGGGACAAGCCATCTGTCCAAAGTGTATGTGAAAGTTCTCACTCTATCCTTCTGGCATACTTATCAAGAGAGAGAATCCAAATCTGTCAATTCCAGGAAGCAGAGAGTATGTGGTTGCATGACTTTACAAAACCAAACTTGTAAAGGAAACTAGTGAGAAGAAGTTACTTGAACAAATTACACCAATTCCTAAAAAGTCTCACACTACAAATACGCACTACCAAAATTGTTTTTCTCTCCACAAAAACAATGCAGGACATTTTAAAATGAAATAAAAGAAAGTGAACAGCTGTATAAAAATGCAGTGTGAACATCGCAGGCAATTTAGGGCCTTACTTGACCAACTCCAGACTTTAGATGCAGATATTATTTAATAAAGTGAGTTTTATGGATGCACATCACAATTGTTGCTCAATATCTATTAGAATAGGCAAAAAACAACAAAAGAACAAAAAAATTGTTAATACAAATGACCTATTTTCAAAAGATCGAAACTATATTCCCGTTTCCCCTCTTTTTTTTATTTTCCTGAAAGGACCTCATCTGGATAGGTGAATGTGTCACTGAGGACTGCCCTGAGCAGCTTCACTGCACAGCTCTCACCTGCCCAGGTGAGTGAGGATGAAAGCAGAGAAGAGTGGTTACCTTGGAGGAACTCCATGACTAATTCAAAGGCATTACAAGTGCAGAAAGGTGGCAGGGCCACAAGTGGAAGTGGCTCACACACTTTAATATTCAAAAGGGATAAACAAATTCTTCCTTTTTAAGTCATTCAATAACCCTGCCCTGCCTGAATCCTGGCACGGCAGTATCTCTATCATGGATATGAACAGCACTTAGAGAATGCTTATAAAATGCATGTTATCTGTCTTAGAGCTTGAAAATTATCCAGTGTGGCTAAGTAAAAATATACATAAAAATAGAGTCAGGATTTATATTTTGCATGATAATAATCAAAATATGATCTATCAGAGTCTTTAAAAAGGCAATACTATAACCAAGATTTGGTGGAAAATGAATAAAAGCACCAAATCCAAATATCATGAAATTGAATTTCAGGATCATTTTTCAGCTTTTTGTTGCATTAAGGTTTATAAATCAGTTCTGTAATCAGTGCCAGGTCTTCTTAAGTGAAAATACCAAATGAATCATCTATGTGAGAATTTCAGAATAAATGGTGGTTTTGGGTAGATAAGATTATATAAAAGATGAAGTCTGAGACTTACCAACATGTTCAGAATTTTGTAAGTTGGTAAACACTACAAAAATCCTTGATATTCAGTAATAGATTATTAACTTAGAGGAACAGGAATCACCCTACTGACAATTCTTGCCAGAAAAACAATTTCCTCATGACATAGGTAAATTTTTTGGTTGAAATCCTTCACTAAGTACCTTCACCTGAATTATTTAAGAAAATAAAAGAAAGTTTAAAACCACAGAGTTCTAGAACTTGAAAAATCTTAAGAAATTCACCTCCTGTTACATTTTATGAAATAAAACCCCAGAAAAATATAGTGATTTTCCCAAAACAATGTTTTAGTTTAAACTCTAACTTTAGAATTATGAAAGGATAGATGAATGAAGAAATCAGATTTTGAAAAGCTAAGCAAAGTCATCCTATGCACAGATATATTCACTAGGTCAACATGAAATCAGGGAAGATTTAAAATCAGCCTATCCTCATGATCATTGCTAAAACTCGGTTTTGATGGAGTTACAGAAAAATTATCCACTGTTAGAACAACTTCTCTTTCACAGCATCAGACCCTACTGACGTTTTAATTCAAGTTTTTGCATTTCATGAAATTATAAGCTGTGTTTTATCTAAGATGAAGGAAAGATGGTAAATTCTGAAACCAGAACTCTACAGTAGAAGAGACATTATCTAGGATAAAGTTAAATTTCAGCAAAGACTTGAAGATGTACTAAAGGAAGGGCAGACTTATTGAGGAATTTTCTGGGAAGGTCTTTCTAGTTCAATTGTTCATTATTCCTTGTGGTAGTCTGAACCACTGGATAAATCACAAAACAGAGAGGTATGTTTCTTTCAAGAAACAAACATCACAGTGAGAAAAATAATAATGACACTTCTGGTTTACCAACACCACCATTAACTAAGATGTGAATGTCATCAGTATACTTCACTAACTTGTAAATCTCAATATAAATAACTTTTCTAAGGCATCTAGGGAAACAGAGGGCATAAAATTTTCAAATTGTGCCAAAGACTAACTAGAATAGATACGTTGCAAATGTAATTGAATCTAACCATATTACCTACTTAAGGACTGGTTTTAAGACAATTGTCACTATTTTCCTACAACTGTAAAATATAAGAGGATGTCTCTCCTACCCCATTCAGAGAGGCCTTGAAATTGAAGTCAAGAGATGCAATGAGAGGTCATTATGTTATATGACAAGACTTCTTTAAAAGCCCTGGCTATTTGACATCTGATGAAATGTCGAATCCCAAGTGTCAGAGCCCACTGTGACACCTTCTGTTTATTATACAGCAGTTTGAAGTTGGGGATTCAATGTACATCTAACTCCACAAAGTTATATGTTATATACTGGGTACTTTTTCAGAGAGCATCAGGGAAAACATGTCAGTTTTGCATCTAAGGCAAATGACTTTTGATGTTCAGTATTTTATTCTTAAAATTTGTCTTTGACAAATCAGATTAAGACATGATTCTCTTTAAGAAATTTCACTTAATGTATGATGACTACTGTCCTTGATATATCATTTTCCAAAGTCTAGTTTAGGGATATTTCTTAGATATCTCCATAAATATTTCTCCTCAAAGGTACTTTTTGTAAACTTATAAAGTACTTTTGTTTTTCAATTCTTATTGAGACTTGATTCTATCTGCACAAACACATCATAACACAAACCCAAGAAGGTGTGAATTTGACTTGGTATACATTGGTTGTAAGAATATGTACCATGAACACCAAGGTAAAGTTTCTAAATTCCCTTTTTTTCAGTCTCCAAGTTTTCAGAGTTATGCATGAAAACTGACAGCACTTTTTGATATGACATAATCTTAGTTAAATTCAATTCAGGAAACAAGGATTGTCACTACAATAGAACAGACTATCCATGTAAAAAAATAAAAGAAACATCTCTAAAACTCAGGAATTACTGTGGAAAAGCAACACAGCCATATTATTCAAGTAAATATCAAAAAATTATAATTTTTCATTTTTATGCTTTTGCTACCTCATGAATTTTCAAGTCTCAACTTTCATCAGCCACAACAGGATTTCTGGCATTTAAAACTAACTCTCATGGATTTCAATATCACTGAAACAGAATCTAAATTATCAGTCAACAGTCAAAAGTTGTGAATGGTATATATTCATGGTTAGACATCAAAAGGTCAGGACAAATTAGAACTGAAATACGAGTTTATAAAGATTCTTATTTAAGAGGATAAAAATAACTTGAATTTTGTAAATGTGGAGCATGCATAACTGCCAATGTCTCCCATTTAAGATACCTCATAAATCATGTAGCTGCTCACTCTCTCTGCACCTTTAGGCATTTCTGGGCACTTAAAAACTATTGGGACAAGTCCAAATCTCACAAGGAACTTAAAGCAGCAATAAGTACAAGACAAAATTCCAGTTCTCTGCTATTTAGAAGCTCATTTACAAATACCTTAATATGGATATAGTCTTTTTTTCTTAAGGTATCATTGCTTCTAGTTGACAGCAAGTAAGAGTTCCCTTAATAATAAAATTACAAACATGCATCAGAGAAAAGCATTTGAACTTCCTTCTACAAACAACACCTTGGATTAATCATAGATAACTGTCTAGAAGTCTGCATGATGAACAGTAATTATCAGCATCAACTTGAACGAGAACATTTATTTCTTCCAAATAAACTAGTCTCTCTTACTCAGAACAACAACAAAAAACAGTTATCTAAAAGCAACAATTACAACAGAACATATTCTAACCACCTACTACATTGACTTGCAAGATGCTTTTTTGAATGACTCATTAAAATACTAACATTATCAATTGCACTGAAAATATAACATCTTAGAGAAAAACTGAATGAACCTTTTAGCCAACCCAATATTAATCTGTGTAGAGATCTGGACCCTTTATAATGTTTAGATGAAGATAGCTATCCTTGTAACAAATCAAGCAAAATGTAGCACTTCAGTACTTACAGAACAGCTCCCAGAGAACACCATCTGGAAAACCTTTTGCATTTAAGATTAAAGCTGCACGCAAGGTTTATTGTGAGCCCCAGCATGTGAGAAGGAACAGGAGGAGGGTGGAGGGTAAGCGCTTACTTCGAAAATGCTCTGAAGCGTAATAATAAACATCCTCATAGCCCTCGTGGTAATCCTCTTCTGGTCGGTACTTTTTCCCCTTTCTTCTCCTGGATCTTCTTATCTGCTTGACAAATCCCAGGAAGCGGTCCATCTCTCGCTCCCCGCACCACCTGGCTCAGCCAGCACAGGAGTGGAGCAACAGCCCAGCTGCTTGGGAGTCGCTGGAGCATGAATGCCCAACACCGAACCTGGGGCTGGGGGACGCGCTACCCTTCCATCTGCCTCGGTGCCACGAGCAAGGCAGAGATTTTAGCCGGGGTGGGGAGGAAAAAATAACAACGGTATGAGTTTACCCTGACCAGATTTCTTACTTTTCTCAACAACCTTTCAAGTGTGTAATTTAGAAAGCATTTAAGAAAAAGAAAAAGAGAAAGTGAAATGATCATGAAAGACTAAGAGAAAAATATCAAGGGAAAAGCGTTGAATTTCAAATCGCTTTAAAACAAAACAAAATAAAGTTCAACCAGCGATTCCGCTGAGACTGGAGGAGTCCCAGCACTAGAATTTCACTATCCAATGTCTCCATCATCAGGGACGGGGGTGTAGGAGGAGAGAGGGGCGGGGAAACTTGTTAGTCAATGGACTGAACCAAAGCTGGAGACGGAACAGACTTTTTCTTACCTGCTCATCCCTCCCCACCTACCCTCAAGTCCAGCACCCAAGCACGGGCTTGGGAAAAGTCTTGGCAAACTATTGTTTGCATGCGGCTGATGGATTAACCCTTAGTTCTCTTTGCATATCATGTTAATGAGCTGCAAAGTGGTTTCATCCATATGCACTGCCTCTTGCTGACAAAAGTGTGCAGTATGTGTTAATTGGAGCAGCAGGGAGAAGGCTCAGCAGCTGCTTTCAAATGACACATTTACCCACTGGGCATTAATGTATTCGAATCGCTGTTTGATCTAAATATTAAAATGCACTTCACAGAGAGGTTTCTCATAGGCTTAGTAACATCATACCATAATCAGCAAATAAAGGAAACTGCATGCTTTGGGGAAAGAAATACAAAAAATCCAACTCTGCTTACTCTGAACTCAAATATAAATCTGGCTGGGTTTTTACACCTTTTTAAAAAATATGAAAATGAATGGGCTAAGTAGCAAATAAAATTTACTTCTTAGTGAAGATATAAAGAGGGAAAGTTTTGAAAAATGCTCATACCCTATTTGTCCTTTGTTTCTATAATCTCAACCCTTTTGTGTGTGTGTTTGTTTAAGTATGACAATCAGAAACACCTCAGACTAGACAGAAGAGGTACACTAAAGACTAGACAGGTCAGTGTTAATCAGGAATAATCTTTTTCTCTCCATTTTCTTTTTCAGATCTTTCAATGAAGGTGAATTTTTAATACCAGGAAAAATTTGATTTGTTTACACTATAATGAAACAAATCATGTCTGCATATTACCTACTAAATTAATAATATTCTGTAGCTCCATATTCCTAGAAATGTAATTTTTTAAAAAGCTCCTTACTGTATAAAGATCGTTCAATATCTATGCAATATCAAGTCTGTAGGAACACCCCAGAGGGTCTTCCAGAGGAAAGTGACTGCACTTTGCATTATCTGTTCTTAGATTCACAAGCAATCTGTCTCACCTCTAGATTTTGACAGCTTTCTATTTTCAGATAATTACAAATGATGGAGTAGGGAGACATTTACTCAAAGAGGTAAAAATTAGTCAACCAAGAATATTTTGGCCCTAATATGTGTAGTTAGATTTACAGTTAGACTCAGTGATTACATGAATCTTCCTATTCCTAGAGATTTCCCTTTTTTATGCCCATGAAGAGAAACACAAGCTTAATGATGCTGACATAAAGATACTATAAAAGGTTTTATGAACAACTTTAAACAAAAAAATCACCTGTCTGGTGGTTTCAAATCATTTATTATTCTGACACCCTCAACCAAAATAAATTAGAATGATTTAGAAACGGTGAGTTAACAATTTGAAGATCTGGAGTCGGGATCTTGAGTAGGTCACTAAATAAATGATAATAATAACAATACATAACCTTTTCTTTCATTTAATCCTAACAACCTTTATAAGGAGGTGATACCTCTATGGATAAGGAAAGAAGGTTCAAAGGTGTTTTACTGGTTTATCCACGATCACACAGGTAACACTGCCAAGTATTATCCAGCACAAAGTATTTTATCATGCAAATTCAGAGATTATCTTGCCCATCCAAGAAGTATTTTTCATTCAGTGATTCAATTTTTCTTTCTGTGTACTTGTGATATTGAAATTGAGTTTGAAAATAGTTGCTGACTTTTCTTTTTAATTGAGCTAAACATATACCCTGGGTTATATGACTATCAGATATACTTTCCCCCAGAGACTGTATAGGCAACAAATTTTATGTGACTACCTCTGACTTATTATAACTCCTACATTTGTGGAGTCCACATTAAGTTTTATAGTTATTAGCTCCCAGTCAGCCTGAAAGAACTGACAATACAGAATAGATGATACTTTAATAAAAGAACCTCTTTGCAGAAATCAATCTGAAAACACTCCACTATCACTTACTGATTTTTAATTCTACTATTTAAAGAGACTGAGAGTTTCCCAAGCAGTGATAAACAACCATTTTTTGAACAAGAACCAACGCAAAGTAAAATTATCTACATATGAGACTGTTCTCATAAATACATAGAAATCATGCTGAAGCACCTTTCTATTATTTTCCTAGATTTGTAGGAGTTTGAGAGGTTAACATTCTGGCATGTGATTATAACAACAAGATTATTATAGAAGATGAGATTTGGTGAGCTACAGAAGAGTTTCAAGTTCAGCCATAGATTTGGAAGAGAGTGGTAGAGGAGGTGACAGCCCTATTAAAACAATCACAGATGCTTGGGAAGCAGGAACAGGGAATCCACTTTATTTAGAGGAGGTCTACTCGGGTAACAGAAAATGAAGAAAGGTGGAGTGAATGGCATGAGGGAAAGGGAGCTCTGTGTATGTGTCACAGTCCAAAAGACAGAAGGCGAGACACCTGCTACCCTGCCTGAAGTGGGGTGCGTGAAGTCAGGATCCCTTAATGCATCTTCCTCCAGCCCAGACCTCTGGGCCCAGAATTCTTCCCTCATTCTATCCTAAATACCCCATGCTTAGCGAACTAAAATCTAAAAGAACTGATGCTATGCAACAATGAACTAAGATTCCACAACAATTGGCAAGTTAGTGAAGTTCAAATACACTCAGTTAAGTACAGGACTGTTTCTGTAGAGTCGCTCTTTCACCCCGGACCACAAACACGGCTAAGTGGTGCTACTCCCCAGTGACTGCACTCTACAATCCGAACAGATGGGAAGGTTTAGAGGTTGCAAATGGCAGTTCACAGAACAAGCAATTCCCACAAATGTGTTTGGTTTGGCTCACACTGGAGTATATTTTTTTTTAACGGGCTAACATCTAAAAGGAATTTCACAAATAAAACATTCTTTTTTTTCCTTGAAAAGTCAAAAGCTCCGACAGCTCTGAATCCAGTTCCAACATAGCAACCATGGACTAAAACTGAGTGGTGGTTGCCACCACAAATAAACATGTGCTTTCCACTGAGCCACAGGCCCTCCCCAGGGCCCAATTCACTCATCCAGTTACCATCTGCCCCCTGCAGGCATTTATACTTGTGAACCTTGGTTGAGGTATTATCCTGCCAGTTCCAAAGCACTAATTTAAGAGAAATTTCAGCTCCCTTATGTTTTCATGTAAAGAAAGCAGATTATTATGACAAATTGGTTTTAGTTGAACTAAAATGTTCACTAAATTGTAAAATTAAATGTCTTGGAAAAAACTTGGGAAGATGGGAAAATAAAGCAGATTGAATTATTCAACAAAATGTGTTTCAACCGAGAATAGCAGATACATGTTAGCAAATATTTTTTTAAACGCTAATTCTATTCTTTCTAGGAAGTAGGTAATAGTTGCCTGAATACAATTTACATGGTTTCCCCACTCTTCCAAATTAGATTCTCCATTGTCTTTCAGGGAAAGAGGAAGAGATCAAATATTGAAATTAAGTCTTCAATTGACAGTGTTCCCTAGATCTCTGATTAGTTCGGGCCCTTCTTATTTAGACTGAGTAGTGGTTAGAGTATTTTCTGAGTAGTAATATGGAACATCCAATCTACTAGAGAAATCTTTGAGACATTAAGTCAGTCTAGCTGTTTTAGGTGCCACGGTGTTTACGCATGATGCCCAACACTGTGGTAGACTCCCTGATACCACACGGGAGATGCTCAGACATACTGAAGGGGAGACAGGGAAAACACACTGTTCCCCGGCAATAAACCTGTCAGACCCAACCCACTTTACTGCAGCATGTGATTTGTGATATACTCCAATTAGTCTAAATGAAATTCATAGATCATGTAACTCATAAATATATAACTTCAACATAAAATACCTTAACCAATAATCTACATTTAAATATCTATTTAATAATAGATATTTAAATTAGTAAATTTGAGGACCCCAGAAGATGGTGTTAGATCTTTGCACATACTTCTAATAAACAATTTCAAACTTAAGAGATAATCCAAAGCCATTCCACACAATGTACATAAAATAAAAGGGTAGAGTCACAGGTAGACAGCACAGTAAAAATTAGTGTGTTCACTGTATATTAAAACGGTGAAAAATATCTCACGTCAAAAAAATGAAAAAACAAATCATGGACTGGGAGAAGATATCCACACAAGGCACATCTCGTAAGTGACTGTTACCCAAAATATACAAAGAACACTTAAAACTCAACAATAAGAAGACAAACTACCCAGTTGAAAAATGGGGCTAAGACTTTAATAGAATATTACCAAAGAAGACTTACAGCCGACACATAAGCATGTGAAAAGACGTTCCACAAAATGTGGCATCAAGGAACTGCAAACGAAATCAATAATGAGATGCCCACTACACCTACTAGAATGGACAAAATCCAGAACACTGACCGCGAAATGCCTATGAGGATGTGCAACAGGAACATTCAGTCACGGCCGGTGCAAATGGCACAGCAACTTTGGATGACAGCTTGGCAGTTTCTTACCAAACTAAACATACTGTTAACATACAATTCATCAATCATACTCCTTGGTATTCACCCAAAGAAGCTGAAAACTTATGTCCACACAAAATTCGTATTCAGATGTTTATGATAGCTTTATTCATAATTGCCTAAACATGGAGTGCTAACTGGCCCTTCGGTAGGTGAGTGAATAAATAAGCTTTGATACATCAGATAATGGAATTCGGCGTCAAACAGAAATGAGCTACCAAGCCAGAATGAAACATGGGGGAATTTTAAATTCATATTTAGATCCACAAATGTATATTTAGTCCACAAAGAGTCGGACTGACTGAATTGAAAGAGGTCAATATGAAAAGGCTGCATATCATGACGATTCCAGTCATATGATTTTCTGGAAAAGGCAAAACTATGGAGACAGTGAAAAGATTCGTGGTTGCTAGAAGTTAGCGGGGAGGGAGGGATGAAAAGGCAGAACACACGGGGTTTCTGTTAAACTACTCTGCAGATATTATGGGCTTCCCTGGTGGCTCAGTGGTAAAGAACCCGCCTGCCAATGAAGGAGATGCAGGTTTGATCCCTGGGTGGGGAAGATCCCCTGGAGAAAGAAATGGCAACCCACTCCAGTATTCTTGCCTGGGAAATCCCAGGGACAGAGGAGTCTGGCAGGCTACAGTCCATGGGGGTCGCAAAGAGTCAGGTACCACTGAGTGAGCACACACACACAGACACACACAGAACAACACTCATGCCTCTGTATATAACATCATTAGCTTCTAGGCTCAAATAATTACAAGTAAGCCTTCTTTACAGGAAGATTTATTCATACAGATATTTGAATGTTGTAAAGATGTGGGATATTTAGAAGAGTTTCTCCCTTTATCAATAAGGATTACTGAACCCCAAGCCCCATCCACAAAATGCTGGTCTCCCTCCCCTTTTCTCAAACTTTGCCCATCATTATGACAATCCAAAATGTCCTTATACATTTCCAATAGGGACATCTTGGGGGTCCTCTTTCTGACAACCACAGAGCTAAATTATAAATTAACCAAACAAATGAAGACCTACTCCTGGAATTCCTCCTATGTGTGTAATACCTACCCCCACCCTACCTTTGTTCTCCTTGTTTAAGATACTTAGAAGTGTGAAGACTAATTTTATCACTCAGCCATTTCAGCAGCTGATATCCAAAGACAGGTAATATCCTAAGAAATATGAACAGCATAATACTAATCCTTTGTGCCTTCTTGCTCTTTATGAATCTGTGCAAAATTTAAGAGAAACTAAGTTCCAAAAGGAATGCTTCAAATTAAAAATAAGTTCTTCACAGCATATCCAAGGAACTTAAATTATTATTTTCCCAGTAACTGCACTCAGATTTACTAGAAGGAAAACACTGTCTGTTGGTATACTAGAATGAATCCATTCTAGATAAAATCACCAAAGCCCTGCAATCAACCAGTGCTCTCTAGTTTGTACATTTATCTCAGTAATGAAAACACTTGTTTTCACTGTTAAAAAAAAAAATGATGAAACAATAGCTCATGGTTAAAACAGCACCAGAGCCTGAAGTAAAATGCTTTCAATGTACAAGTAAATGTTTTCTAAACTCTCCTCAGGAGTAATATCTGTGGGTAGAGACACTTACACACAGAGACAGGCAGTCTCTGAGCAGATGCTCAATAAATCCTTTTTTCTTTTTGTATTAATGATAGTAATGTGAAGATATCTTACTTAACAAAAGATAGGTAATCTAAATACATATATTTTTTAAGAATTTAGATTCACAAAATTTTGATGTTTGAAAATATTTCAGACATCACTCCAGCTTCTCTACTCCCCATGAACATTCAAACCTGAGGTTCCCATCAGATTCTCCAGAAATCCTACAAGGCCCATTCTTAGATTTATGTCTTTTTTCTTCCTTTCTTTCTTTCTTTTTTTTTTGCCATGCCATGCAGCATGTAGGATTTTTAGTTCCCTGACCAGGGATAGAACCCATGACCTCTGCATTAGGAGTGTAGAATCAACCACTGGACTGCCAGAGAAGTCCATGTCTATGTCTTCTTGGCACACCTCTGACCCTACTCTGGAGCAGAATAAATGATGTTTCCACTACAGTTTGACTACTCTCTGCTTCTACCTCTCTTAACGTAACTCTTGCCTCCTCACAATCTCCCTTGACTCAACAGTCTAGTTAGTTAATGCATGGTATGTAAAATGGCATGCATATTTTTCTTATTTGATCTGCTATCATTGTTATATTTCAGGGAAAATTATAAATATATGTTTCATTTACTTATCACCTTTACCTCCCTTTGCTCTTGCTTCCTACAAGGCTGTTTTCAATTAACCCTTAATAATAATAATAATGAAGGAAAAGGAAGCCTTCTGTGCTGCAGTCCATGGGGTCACAAAGAGTCAGACACAACTGAGTGACTGAACAACAACAATATGGCAAAAACAAATTTAAATATCTATTGCACTGAGCCAGTCTCCAAGAGCTTCATGAACTCATTTAATCCTCTTGACAATTTTAGGAAGTTAGTACTGTCATTTGTCCTTATTTGTAGATGAGAAAAGGAGATACAGAATAGTTGAGTAACTTGCTCTCTGCTGCACAGCTGATGGTGGCATATTTACTAGTTTAAAATGAAACCCACAGATCATATAACCATTACATACCATAGATCATACAACCATTATATAGATGATTTAATATATATAGTTCAGTTCAATCACTCAGTCGTGTCTCTTTGAGACCCCATGGTCCGCAGCACACCAGGCCTCCCTGTCCATCACCAACTCTCAGATTTTACTCAAACTTATGTCCATTGAGTTGGTGATCTCTCCAACCATCTTATCCTCTATCGTCCCCTTCTCCTCTCACCTTCAATCTTTCCCAGGTTCAGGGTCTTTTCAAATGACTGACTTCTTCGCATTAGGTGGCCAAAGTACTGGAGTTTCAGCTTCAACATCAGTCCTTCCAATGAATATTCAGAACTGACTTCCTTTAGGATGGACTGGTTGGATCTCCTTGATGTCCAAGGGACTCTCAAGAATCTTCTCCAACACCACAGTTCAAAAGCATCAATTCTTCAGCACTCAGCTTTCTTTATAGTCCAACTCTCACATCCATACATGACTACTGGAAAAACTATAGCTTTGACTAGACAGACCTTTGTTAGCAAAGCAATGTCTCTGCTTTTTAATAATATATATAACTTCCTAATAATAAACCAGGCAGTTTAGAGTTTATGCTTTTTTAACTATCATGCTATGCTGTCTCTCAAGGGTTATACTACTTGAACAGTATCTTTAAATGACAATTATAAGAAATTGCTATAGCTAGTTGAATGTTGATGTCACTCTCAACACTCAAATGAATGATCTTACAGATTTATTTAAATTTTACAGTGTGCTGGAAATGATCTATTCTGCAAATACATAAATGATGTAAAGTATGGTGAAAAACTTTAGATGTGAAATGAAGTTAAATATCTGCAAGTGGAATTGCATTTGTTTTTCAAATTCCCTTAATGCAAAAGTTTGATGCCCCTGCCTAAATGTGGGGGTTTTTTTTGTACTTTTTTGTTTTCATTTGGGAGATCGTGTTATATGCTCAATGTCTGATGACCGGATGAAAGATGGAATGAAGAGTGAATAAATGGATGAATGAATAATTGATGAAGACACAGGATTTGCCTAGCTTTGCTCACCGAGAGTGGGAGAGCTATTACATAGTGGAAATATAGCCAAGTCCACATCCACGAGGCTAACAGAGCATGGAGAAGACAGAGATGTGAGTGGAGGCATGAAAAACAAATTTCGACTTGCTGTCTTGACCTCCCTGTGATGCTCCAAGAAAAACAGCCAGTAAGTCACTACCTCTTAAAGGGGAGACAGATTTGAATGAGAGACATGGAGCAGACGTAAGCCCACCACTGAAGCCAAGACCATCTGCTCTGCAGCCTGAAGCAGAGCTGCCAGACTGGAAAGTGAAAGTGAAAGTCACTCAGTCGTGTCCAACTCTTTGTGACCCCATGACTATACATTCCATGGATTACTCCAGGCCAGAATACTGGAGTGGGTAGCCTTTCCCTTCTTCAGGGGATCTTCCCAACTCAGGGATCTAACCCAGGTCTCCCACATTTGCAGGCAGATTCTTTACCAACTGAGTCAAGAGGGAAATCCAGGATGGGCCAGACTTAATTAACCTGATTGCAAACTCCCTGCATACCTGTGAGCAGGACAATAAAAATGACATTTGTTGTAAACCACTGGATTTCGGTGGGGCTCATAATGAGGACAGGAAAAGGCAATGGCACCCCACTCCAGTACTCTTGCCTGGAAAATCCATGGATGGAGGAGCCTGGTAGGCTGCAGTCCATGGGGTCGCTAAGAGACAAACACGCCTGTGCAACTTCACTTTCACTTTTCACTTTCATGCACTGGAGAAGGAAATGGCAACCCACTCCAGTGTTCTTGCCTGGAGAATCCCAGGGATGGGGAAGCCTGGTGGGCTGCAGTCTATGGGGTCACACAGAGTCGGACACGACTGAAGCGACTTAGCAGCAGCAGAGTAGGTTGACTAGGGTACCATTGCCGACTTACCTAGTACAGTCCATGCTGCATTGCAAAGGCCTCATTTTAAAACACTTTTTTTCTAGACTGGTAGGACATAGAGCAAGAGTCATATCTTACTAACGTTTAGCTCTTTGGTCTCTGGAAGAGCCCTGGTCACAGAGGAGATGTTCAATACATGTTTAAAGATGAAATGAATGGATGGAAGGATGGGTCTTATATAATGTATCAAATTTATTTCAGTTCTGATTGAAACCACTGGAGCACCCACCCCCAGGCACTGAGTTGGCCCAAATAAACATTGGAGAGCTTCAGAAATAGAACAGTGACCACCTAGGAAATGTCAAGGAATTTGTCCCAGATGATGACTGGCACTGATCATTGTTTCTATTGCTCCAAGAAGGTTTATCTTGACACAATGCAACCATGAAGAGAATCCTATCTGGGTCCTCCAGAAATTAAGGTCAGGTTTTGAAAGATTCTTTTAAGTTTGAGAATTAGTAATGGCTATCTGTTAGAAAAACTAAATTAGGCTTAATCTTAACTCTAAAGAAAAAAACATCAACCATTCCTTACGTTCCTCAGACACTGAAATAAACACATTTCTGCCTTTCTCTATTATTAACCCCCAGTAGATGTTTTTGGAATTGGATGTTTCTGGAGTTCTGGATTATGAGAGAATAATTTCATAATCCATGTAACTCAAAGGCCAATCCAAGGGAAGAAATTCTGGTCTACCTATTAAAGTTTCACTTATTCTAATTATTTCATGTGAGGAAATTTAGCCTCATGGCAAACGGAAAATGTAAAATCTTGTCAGGAAAGGTTGGAATAGTTTTTTGTACAAAAAAATACATATATTTGAAAAAATAATGTAAATTGTTTTCTATTGGATTATTTTTTTCAAAAGAATTGTATGGAGTATGGAGTTTGTTGCTAACTCTTTCAAAATAACCAAATTAGTTTTGCAAGTGTGCATACTACCTGACCTGCCTCTTGGGAAACCTATATGCAGGTCAGGAAACAACAGTTAGAACTGGACATGGAACAACAGACTGGTTCCAAACAGGAAAAGGAGTACGTCAAGGCTGTATATCATCACCCTGCTTATTTAACTTATATGCAGAGTACATCATGAGAAACAATGGGCTGGAAGAAGCACAAGCTGGAATCAAGATTGCCGGGAGAAATATCAATAACCTCAGATATGCAGATGACACCACCCTTATGGTAGAAACTGAAGAGGAGCTAAAAAGCCTCTTGTTGAAAGAGAACAGTGAAAAAGTTGGCTTAAAGCTCAACATTCAGAAAACGAAGATCATGGCATCTGTCCCATCACTTCATGGGAAATAGATGGGGGAACAGTGGAAACAGTGGCAGACTTTATTTTGGGGAGCTCCAAAATCACTGCAGATGGTGACTGCAGCCATGAAATTCAAAGATGCTTACTCCTTGGAAGGAAAGTTATGACCAACCTAGATAGCATATTGAAAAGCAGAGACATTACTTTGCCAACAAAGGTCCCTTTAGTCAAGGCTATGGTTTTTCCAGTGGTCATGTATGGATGTGAGAGTTGGACTGTGAAGAAAGCTGAGTACCAAAGAACTGATGCTTTTGAATTGTGGTATTGGAGAAGACTCTTGAGAGTCCCAGTCCATTCTAAAGGAGATCAGCCCTGGGATTTCTCTGGAGAGAATGATGCTGAAGCTAAAACTCCAGTACTTTGGCCACCTCATGCAAAGAGTTGACTCACTGGAAAAGACTCTGAAGCTAGGAGGGATTGGGGGCAGGAGAAAAAGGGGATGACAGAGGATGAGATGGCTGGATGGCATCACCGACTCGATGGATGTGAGTTTGAGTGAACTCTGGGAGTTGGTGATGGACAGGGAGGCCTAATTCATGGGGTCGCAAAGAGGCGGACATGACTGAGCGACTGAACTGAACTGACACTATCTAGCATATGTCTAAATTAATTTTTTTCTGCACTGATTTTACCAACTGGTTATACAGTGCACCAAACAGGTATGTAGCATATTATGCTTTTTAAGTATTCCATTGCTGAACAATGAAGTCAGCAAAGCTATATAAACACAAAAGTATCTTGGTGCAATTTATAATTGGTCCTGTAGCATTAAATAAAAGGAGAAGCCTGTTATGTTTATATTCTCCATGTACTATGACTCCATCAAGCTCCAGATTCACTTAACCATATCCAACTTCCTACTAAGATGCATAATAGACATCTCTAAGATAACAAAGTCAGAAACTCTAAAGACAGTCCTCAACCCTGCATCTCTCATCCTAGCTCTTGTCTTACTAATCAGACTAACCAGAGTCATCCCTGATCTCTCTTTAGACCTCCCATATCAGCTATACCTTCAAAATATATCCCAAACTGATTAGGATGGATAAACACCAAGGCCCTACCATATAGCATGCTGCTGCTGCTGCTGCTAAGTCACTTCAGTCGTGTCCGACTCTTTGCGACCCCATGGACAGCAGCCCACCAGGCTCCCCCGTCCCTGGGATTCTCCAGGCAAGAGTACTGGAGTGGGGTGCCATTGCCTTCTCCGCCACATAGCATAGGTCACCCCAGATGCCCGCACTGTGATACAGCCCACTGTCACTTCTCCCTGTCAGAAATTACTTTGTTTCATAATGTGCTTACTTCTATGTGATCTGTTGTTTCTCTTCTAGAATATGATCTCTCTGAGAGGAGGGACCTTTACCCTCATATGTGTGTGCACGCGTGCTCAGGCACTTCAGTCGTGTCTGACTCTTTGCAACCCTACAGACTGTAGCCTGCCAGGTTCCTCTGTCCATGAGGATTCTCCAAGCAATACTGGAGTCGGTTGCTATTTCCTTCTCCCTGGGATCTTCCCGAACCAGGGAATCAAACGCGACTCTTCTATGTCTCCTGCTTTGGCAGGTGGGTTCTTGACCACTAGCGCCATCTAGGAAGCTTCTTACCCACATGAATGCTGCTCTGCTTCCCAGCTGTGAACATTAACTGGCAATGCAGATGAACCATAAGCATTTGTTCAATGAATGAAGCAGATTTAGTGTGACTGTTAATGGAAACATACTATTTTAATTATACAAGAATCTTTAAAGTGTTCTTCCTGAAAGTGTACTAAACAACAAAATATGCCACCAAGAATATGAAATAGAGCCAGTTCTAAAGACTGGTCAGAGCTGGTATGCATTAAGTAGCTAACATGTCATAGATGCTGAATATACTTTATAGAGTGAATAAATGAACTTTTAAAGCTATAGACACTCCAAAAGCCCATTTTGGCTAATGGTTTCAAGTTCTTCATTAACCTTATAAGTAAAGCTAACATCAAGTAGGGGCTTACCTTGTGGCTCACCTGTAAAGGATCTGTGTGCAATGTGGGGGACCTGGGTTCAGTCCCTGGATTGGGAAGATGCCCTGGAGAAGGGAAAGGCTGCCCACTCCAGTATTCTGGCCTGGAGAATTCCATGAAGGATATAGTCCATGGGGTTGCAAAGATTCGAACACAACTGAGCAACTTGCACTTCACATCAATATCAAGTAGAACGATGGCTTTGAGTTTCCCTCTCCTGTTGCACACCCATTACTTAATAAATATTAAGTATGTAATATGTATGTGGGAAATAATTGAGTGAATTAATACACAAATAGCCTTCACTAGTGGCTCAGCAGTAAAGAATCCACTACAATGCAAGAGACATGGGTTTGATCCCTGGGTCGGGAAGATCCCCCAGAGAAGGAAATGGCAGCCCACTCCAGAATTCTTGCAAGGACATCCCATGGACAGAGGTGTCTGTCAGGCTACAATCCATGAGGTCACAAAAGAATCAGACTTGACTTAGCAACTAACAACAAAATGTAAAAAGGAAAGAAACAGCCAAAGGTTCAATAATAAAAGTAAAGAAGAGAGGTAAGAACAAGGCTAATCCAAACTGGAGAAACAACTCCTTAAAAATAAGCAACCAGTAAGTACTTTGATCCATCCATCTGTCTTGGGTGGCCCTACAGGGCATGCTCATAGTTTCACTGAATTAGACAAGGCTGTGGTCCATGTGATCAGATTGGATAGTTTTCTGTGATTGTGGTTTTCATTCTGTCTGCCCTCTGATGGAGAAGGATAAGAGACTTATAGAAACTTCCTGATGGGAGAGACTGACTGAGGGGGAAACTGGGTCTTGTTCTGATGGGTGGGGCCATGCTCAGCAAATCTTTAATCCCATATTCTGTTGATGGGTCGGGCTGTGTTTCCTCCCTGTTGTTTACCGGGGGCCAAACTATGGTGCACTGCTACACTCAGTGCCCCCAACTCTGCATCAGGCCTCCGCTGACACATGCCTCCGCCGGAGACTCCTGAACAATCACGGGCGAGTCTGGATCAGTGCTTGTGGGGTCACTGCTCCTTTCTCCTGGGTCCTGGTGTGCACAAAGTTCTGTCTGTGGCCTCCAAGAGTCTATTTCCCAGTCCTGTGTAAGACGGATGGGTCATGGTGGAGAGTTCTGACAAAATGTAGTCTACTGGAGAAGGGAATGGCAAACCACTTCAGTATTCTTGCCTGCAGAACCCCATGAACAGTATGAAAAGGCAAAAAGATAGAACACTGAAAGATGAACTCCCCAGGTCAGTAGGTGCCCAATATGCTACCGGAGATCAGTACAGAAATAACTCCAGAAAAGAATGAAGGGATGGAGCCAAAACAAAAACAACAACCATTTGTGGATGTGACTGATGATGGAAGTAAAGTCCAATGCTGTAAAGAACAATATTGTACAGGAACCTGGAATGTTAGGTCCATGAATTGAGGTAAATTAGAAGTGATCAAACAGGAGATGGCAAGAGTGAACAATGACATTTTAGTAATCAGCTAACTAAAATGGACTGGAATGGATGAATTTAACTCAGATGACTATTATATATCTACTACTGTGGGCAAGAATTCCTTTGAAGAAATAGAGTACCGCTTATAGTCAACAAAAGAGTCCAAAATGCAGTACTTGGATGCAATCTCAAAAACAACAGAATGATCTCTGTCTGTTTCCAAGGCAAACCATTCAATATCACAGTAATCCAAGTCTATGCCCCAACCAGTAATGCTGAAGAAGCTGAAGTTGAACAGTTCTATGAAGACCTTCTAGAACTAACACCCAAAAAAGATGTCCTCTTTATCACAGGAGAATGAAATGCAAAAGTAGGAAGTCAAGAGATACCTGGAGTAACAGGCAAATTTGGCCTTGGAGTATAAAATGAAGCAGGTCAAAGGCTAACAGAGTTTTTCCAACAGAACACACTTGTCATAGCAAACACTCTCTTCCAACAACACAAGAGAAGACTCTACACATGGACATCACCAGATGGTCAATATCAAAATTAGACTGATTATATTCTTTGCAGCCAAAGATGGAGAGCTCTCTACAGTCAGCAAAAACAAGACCAGGAGCTGACTGTGCCTCAGATCATGAATTCCTTATTGCCAAATTCAGAATTAAATTGAAGAAAGTAGGGAAAACCACTAGACCATTCAGGTATGACCTAAATCAAATCCCTTATGATTATACAGTGAAAGTGACAAATAGATTCAAGGATTTTGAAGACAGAGTGCCTGAAGAACTATAGACAGAGGTTCCTGACATTGTGCAGGAGGCAGGGATCAAGACCATCCCCAAGAAAAAGAAATGCAAAAAGGCAAAATGGTTGTCTGAGGAGGCCTTACAAATAGCTGTGAAAAGTAGAGAAGCTAAAGGCAAAGGAGAAAAGGAAAGATATATCCATTTGAATGCAGAGTTCCAAAGAATAGCAAGGAGAGATAAGAAAGCCTTCCTTAGTGATCAATACAAAGAAATAGAGGAAAACAATAGAATGAGAAAGACTAGAGATCTCAGATACCTAGGGAGCATTTCATGCAATGATGGGCACAATAAAGGAACAGAAATGGTAGGGACCTAACAGAGCAGAAGATATTAAGAAGAGGTGCAAGAATACATAGAAGAACTGTACAAAAAGATCTTCATGACCCAGATAATCACTATGGTGTGATCACTCACCTAGAGCCAGACATCCTGGAATGCGAAGTCAAGTGGGCCTTAGAAAAGCATCACTATGAACAAAGCTAGTGGAGGTGATGGAATTTCAGTTGAGCTATTTCAAATCCTGAAAGATGATGCTGTGAAAGTGCTGCACTCAATATGCCAGCAAATTTGGAGAACTCAGCAGTGGCCACAGGACTGGAAAAGGTCAGTTTTCATTCCAATCTCAAAGAAAGGCAATGCCAAAGAATGCTCAAACTACCACACAACTGCACTCATCTCAGTTCAGTTCAGTCGCTTAGTCATGTCCAACTCTCCGAGACCCCATGAATTGCAGCATGTCAGGCCTGCCTGTCCATCACCATCTCCCGGAGTTCACTCAAACTCATGTCCATTGAGTCATGATGCCATCCAGCCTTCTCACATGTTAGTAAAGTAATGCTGAAAATTCTCCAAACCAGGCTTCAACAGTATGTGAACCGTGAACTTCCAGATGTTCAAGCTGGATTTAGAAAAGGCCAAATTCAGAATTAAATTGAAGAAAGTAGGGAAAACCACTAGACCATTCAGGTATGACCTAAATCAAATCCTTTATGATTATACAGTGGAAGTGTATACAGAGGAACCAGAGATCAAACTGCCAACATCTGCTGGATCATTGAAAAAGCAAGAGAGTTCCAGAAAAACATCTACTTCTGCTTTATTGACTATGCCAAAGCCTTTGACTGTGTGGATCACAACAAACTGTGGAAAATTCTTAAGGAGATGGGAATACCTGACCATCTTACCTGCCTCCTGAGAAATTTGTATGCAGGTGAATAAGCAACAGTTAGAATCGGACATGGAACAACAGACTGGTTCCAAATAGGGAAAGGACCTGCTTAATTAACTTATATAGAGAGTAAATCATGAGAAACGCTGGGCTGGATGAAGCACAAACTGGAATCAAGATTGTGGGAGAAATACCAACAACCTCAGATACACAGATGATACCACCTTTATGGCAGAAAGCAAAGAAGAACTAAAGAGCCTCTTAATGAAAGTAAAAAAGGAGAGTGAAAAAGTTGGCTTAAAACTCAACATTCAGAAAACTAAGATTATAGCATCTAGTCCCATCACTCCATGGCAAATAGATGGGGAAACAGTGGAAACAATGACAGACTTTATATTGGGGGGCTCCAAAATCACTGCAGATGGTGACTGCAGCTATGAAATTAGAAGACAATTGCTCCTTGGAAGAAGTTATGATCAACCTAGACAGCATATTAAAAAGCACAGATATTACTTTGCCAACAGGGTCTGTCTAGTAAAAGATATAGTTTTTCCAGTAGTCATGTATGGATGTGACAGTTGGACAATAAAGAAAGCTGAGTGCCAAAGAACTGATGCTTTTGAACTATGATGTTGGAGAAGACTCTTGAGAGCTCTTGGACTGCAAGGAGATCCAACCAGTCTATTCTAAAGGAAATCAATCCTGAATATTCATTGGAAGGACTGATGTTGAAGCTGAAACTCCAGTACTTTGGCCACCTAATGCGAAGAACTGACTCATTGGAAAAGACCCTGATCCTGGGAAAGATTGAAGGTGGGATAAGAAGGGGATGACAGAGGATGAGATGGTTGGATGGATCATCGATTCAATGGACATGAGTTTGAGTAAACTCTGAGAGTCGCTGATGCACAGGGAGGCCTGGTGTGCTGCCGTCCATGGGATTGCAAATAAGCGGACACAACTGAGTGACTGAACTGAACTGAATTGAAGTATTTTGATAGCAAACCAGGCAAGCATGCTTGTAAATGACAGCTTGAATTAGGGGTCTAGGAAATGGCTTTAAGAGGAGGTCAAGAAGCTAAGATGAATCATACGGCAAAGCACTCATAGGAAGGAAAAGAAGAGAAATTTAAATCACATTAGTCATCACCACTCAGAAGAGAAGTGAGACTATAGGGAACTATATTTTAAATATCAAGAAAATGTTTCTTTAGCCAAATGAATTGATGAAGGAAAAAAAAAGCAACAACCCTAAGCTTTTTGAAATGCAGTGCTCTGGTAGAATGAATCAACCAACCGTGAAACATAACTAAACAAATAAATGTGTGCCATTTAAAAATAGACTTTCCTTGCTTTTAGTAGCCTGTAGCCTGGAAGGAAGAGATAGAGAGAAAGAGAGAGAGAGGAGAAGGAAGACAAGGAAGAGGAGGAGAAATAGGAGGAAATGAGAAGGCAGAAGGAAGTATGAATGAATTCCCAGGCAATAGAAGCCATTGGTAATATATTGTTCAGAACCATCCATATAAAGCGTAAATAGATAACACGAATTCTCACATTACCTAAGAGGATTTCATAATCAGCACTGTTTTTTTCTTGATCATTTGAAAGTACCTAATTATATAAAAATTATTTTCCAGCTAGAAGAGATTCCCATCTAAATCCAACAACAATCCACTTCAGGGAAAATATGAATTCTGATACACTGCAAATTTTTGAAACCCCTATAACATTCGGACGGCACATGAAGGATTTTGAATTTGTTAATTATTTAAAATTTTTAACTCTCGAACACTTATTCCACACATAGTTATTGACTGAATATATTAATTAATTTTATATGGTGGAAAAAACAGAAAAAAATCTTTAAAAGCTTAAAGAATAAACTCAGTTTTCCAAGCCTTTGAATCCTAATATACTTGGAACCTCAGAATGACTGCCTGACATTTCATTTTGCAAGAAGTCTAAACAACCACAATAAATTTACAAATGCAGACATGCCACAGTTAAATTTCATTTCACGCTCAGTAAGCAAACATTATCAAACTGTAAGCACTGTCCTCCACTGTCTTTTTAACTCAAAATCTTGTAGCCAATGGATGGTCGACCTTGAAATATTTCACAGATGGATGAATTGGCTTAGTTTATTCATCAATTTGCAGTCTAGAAAACTGAGGCTATATGTATTACTGTTCAGGCAGGTGGCTCTATGCTTTATTTAATAAACAACACAAATAATTAGTGATTAGACAGAATCAAATTAGAGACCTAATTAGGAATTATTTGAGAAAAGCCTTCTAAAGATAAAGAATATTTCTTTGTATGTGTGTTCCAAGATTTTAGAAACTTGATTCTGCTTTCTACTTTTAATGGCAAATTTTTTTTAACAGTTTGCATTGATTTCAATGAAAGCAAGAAAATACCTTCATTGAAGAAATCATCGAGTCAGAAATACCAAATGAGGGCTGAGTGCTACAGAGTGCTGGGTAACTACTGAATTTATTAGTGCTTTCCTTCATTTTTAGATTATATGTAAAAAGGAAGCTTTACTTAAACATATTTGGTTTCATAATACCATCATTTCATTTGTCATCTGCATTTATCAGCTACTCAATAAATATAACAAAGATACAACATGAAAACACATAAAAAACCCACTCATAACATACTTTCTAATTTCAATGCCAAAATCCCACTTATATGTGAAGACCTTATATTGAATTTTTATTTATTAAATTTTAAAATTGTTACTGTGTAGCAATTTTCAATGACAAATTATCAAAAGGCAAATTATTCATGCAGATTTTATATCCTGGAAAAAATTCTCCTTTGACTAATCAAACGTTGAATTTGACAGATACGAACTAAGGAAATTTTCTTTTCAGTTGCAATACACATTGTTCCCCAGTATGGAAGCTTTACCCTGTAGGGTCCAAGTGGTTAGTTTTAGTCATGATTTGCATCTGATCCTTGTGGACACTACAAGTCAGTTGTTCATACCCATCTTGACTTTTCTTTCCTATCACTGGTACATCACTGAGTAATATCCTATTCAAACTCTCAAGAATTGATATAGCTACTTTAGTGATAAAACTACAATTGAACTGTTCAAAGCCCGCCTGCAGACAAACATATGTAAGTGCTCTTTTGGTAATGCATTAGTAAAGAAGTGAAAAGAAGTGAAAAGTGTTAGTCACTCAGTCGTGGCCGACTCTGTAACCCCACGGACTGTAACCCGCCAGGCTTCTCTTCGTGGGGATTCTCCAGGCAAGAATACTGGAATGGGTTGCCATTCCCTTCTCCAGGGGATCTTCCCAACCTAGGGATTGAACCTGGGTCTCCCACACTGGAGGCAGAGTCTTTACCATCTGAGCCACCAAGGAAACAAAATTCAATTAATTTGTATAGTAATGACTGTCAAAGTTTAAATGACAGAATATCTTGATCGTTGCTACCATATGCCCTTTATACAAACTTATAATCATCTGCTTACTTAACTATGAGTTCAAGGGCAAAACTGTCCTTTTTATTGCTGTTGGCTGAATGTCTAAGCATATATTATTCTCCTTGAAAGTGAAAGTGTTAGTCACCCAGTCGTGTCTGACTCTTTGCAACCCCTTGGACTGTAGGATGGGGATCTCTTGAGGATCCTCTGTCCATGGTAATCTCTGTGTATTCTCCAGGCAAGAATACTGGAGTGGGTTGCCATTCTGTTCTCCAGGGATCTTCCTGGCCCAGAGATCAAATCTGGGTCTCCCACATTGCAGGTGGATTCTTTACCATCTGAGCCATCTTTATTCATTGGTTCCTTCAACAAAGAATTTACTGAATGTTAATGGTGTGACAAAATAAAAATAGACAATGCAGACATCTAATGAAACAATGAAGTGTACATGGGGAAGAGAGGCATGACAAGTCTGTATATAAAGTAAATGAAGAAAATTGGTAAGAAGGCCCTACACTGGTTATTTATATTCTTTATTTATATGTATACAGTAAGTGCTCTATATACAATTGTTTAAAGAATGAGGCAATTACTATTTAATTTTAACTCCATGAATACACTGTATCATACTAAAGAAAAATCAAATTTCATTATAAGGTATCATATCAGTGATTCCCCAACAGCTCAGCAGGTAAAGAATCCACCTGCAATGTGGGAGACACAGGAGAAAAGGGTTTGATCCCTGAGTTGGGAAGATCCCCTGGAGGAGGAGATGGCAACCTACCCCATTATTCTTGCCTAGAAAATCCCATGGACAGAGGAGCCTGGTGGGCTACAGTCCAAAGGATCACAAAGAATCAGAGAGGACTGAGCTACTGAACACCATGCATATCACTAACTCTCATGAGTGTGGGTTTCATAAGAAGGGGAACTTATAATCACCTGGAAAGGAGTTTTTTCCAACTCCCAAAGACCCATCAAAACCAAGGTCAGTGACCCCTTCCTCCAGGAAGGCTTGTCCTAGGCTCACCTATCCCCATCTCTTCCAAGGGATCTAGGTCTGGGAGTTATAGTGTCCTAAAGACCTTTTACTCTACTAGTTGGGACCCTAACAAGTTGGTAAGAGTGCTTAAACACAACGGAGGGTTTTGTTTTGTTTTTTCATATTAGGGTTTGAGCTCGTGGATGGTGGTTGGGGGTTAGGAGATTGTAGGTGGCAGGTAGCATTACTATATAAAGTCACCCGGAGACCTGGGTTCTTTCTATCTGAAATGTTATAGCTTGATGTACTCTCTTTAGGCCAAGAGTTTGGCTAACCATTGCCTTGGCCAAGTCTCAGCCCAAAGCGGGAGAAAAATGGCAAAGTTTCCTTTGAAGAGCAGAACAAATAAATTGCACATACTACTTCTGCCTGCTGCCATCACTCTATGGCCATGGCTTATTGAACTTATATAACAGAAAGGTGGTTTCTCCAGCTGAGTACCCCTGTTCTTAGCTCAAAAACAGTGGTAATGGGAGTTCACCAAGGAATGCATAAATTGGTATTGGAGGATATCTGACCATCAACCCTCACTTTAGTATATCACTATTATTCTCTGCTGTAATTGAGAACTTGTTTGGTCTTTGTGGGGGCTGATTTCAAAAAGTCTGTTCAGCAAAGAACCTGTATTCTACTCATCTTTGTTACCCTGGTATCAAGCATGGGGCCTGGCCTCTAAGGAGCACTCAACTGCGGTGCATTAACTGTACCATAGGCTCTACTGAAACTTCATTTTTTTCTTACAATAACCTAGTCAGCAAGGTAAAATAAGCCCATTTTATAGGTGCTGATATTTATAAACAAGCCCATTTAAAGATTCAATACATAGTGGATTCAGTATTTGAAACCAAGCTTGTATGACTCTTCAAATCCCTAGTTGTTACAATGAAGCATGCTGGCATGTTTTAAGTCAACATCAGAACTTTAGGCTATTATTTTAAAATCTAGCCTCAAAATCTTTCACTAGCAGTGTCAGAATTTTCAAGCGATTATTCTAATATCAACAGTCTTATTTTTATCCCATACCCATGCAAATTTTCTGAAGGACAAGCAACAAGAATTCTGATGGTTAAAGACTTTTGAATTTATTATATAATCTTGAAAACATTTGAAATTAAAAAAAACTAGATCCTTAGTCACTCAAGGTCATTACATATTGCTCTTACTTATCTCACGATTAAACTTGTCACCCTTTAATTCTGTCTAGAGAACTGTAGGGTTTATAATAATTTTTAAAATTTTTATTTTACTGTGGTAAAAACATTTAATATGTGGTCTATCTCTTAACAGATTTTTATTTCATTTTATCTATTTATTGGCCACGCCACACAGCAAGCAGGATCTTAAGTTCCTCGACCAGGGATTGAACTAGAGCCCCCCGCACTGGATGCAGAGTCTGAACGACTGGACTGCCAAGGAAGTACCCACTTAACAGATTTTTAAATGCACAATGTAGTATAGTAACTATGGGCACAATGCTGTATAGCAGGTCTCTACAACTGATCCATCTTGCAAAACCGAACTTGTTGGCGGGAATGCAAAGCAGTGCTGCTGCTATGGAACACAGAATGGAGGACCTGCAGAAAATTAAAGCTAAAACTGCCACTGATCCAGCAATCTGACTTTTGGATCTTTACTCAAAAAACTGAAATCAGGATCTCAAAGAGATAATTGCTCTCCCGTGCTCACTGCAACACTGTTCACAACAGCCAAGTTGTGGAAATAACCCAGATTGATGAGTGAGAAAGAAAATTTACTATACACATGCAGTGGAATGGTATTCAGCCTTTAAAAGAAATGAAATCCTACAATAATAGCCTCTAAACTTAAGGTAGGCACTAGCTCTTTGAAGCGAGCTGTGAATGAAGCAATATTTACAAATATTGTTCCTCACAAACACTTCTTCAGAAAACAAACAGGATTTTATTCAAGGAGTTTGAGAACTGCCGAGTAAAACAAAATTAAACATGTTTTTCAACTGAAGGACTTCGAGCTTCTATGCCACTGTACATTGTGACTCTCATATATGAAGTAAAAATTTCATCACACTATATTTTTTTTTTTCTCATGGACTACCTTACTTTATGTGGTTCTTAAACTATCTAGTCTCAAAAATTCTTTACTCTCTTAACTATTATTGAGGACATCAAAGGGTATATGAGTTATATCTATTGATATTTACCATAATAAAATAAATTTAAGAATTTGAAAGCATATTTATTAGTAATTTATTTTAAAATGACTTTCAATATAAGTAATATATTTTGTAAAAATATCTGCATTTCTCAAAACAAAAAAATCAGGAGACTATTGGCACTGTTTTATACTTTTATAAATCAAATACGTAGCTTAATAAGAAATAGCTGCATTTTCATGTCAGATTGGGCATTTAATCTGTTGCAATATGTTGTTTGATCACAGCATACAAAGAATATCCAACTTCATATGGACATTCAGTTGGAAAGGAATTAATACTTTAATAGCCTTTTCAGATAATTGTAAATATTTCTGATACGACACCAGAAATCAAGAAAGGGTAGTTTCTTAAAAATTAGCTGCGATGTGGAATCTGAAACTTTGTCAATGAACTTTTTTGTACTCTGTTACATTGAAATTTATCAATCTAGGTGATATTTGAATGGACTTTCACTTACATATGATTCTATAGCACCATGTTTTGGTCATTTAGAAAATAATGATTCACTGAATTATGTAGGTCTTGCAAATGTTGCTGTATTTCATTATACCATATCAAAACATCACAATAATTGTCACCACTCTTCCTAGAAAAGTCATTATTGGGAAATGACTAGCTCATGATGGTAGATACAAATGTCCCAAACTTACAATTTTCACTTGAAAGCTCAAATTTTATCCTTGGCAACAAATACTATCTGTTGTTATATTTGAAGTGACAGGTTCATTTTGTTTATTTTCAAGAAAAAACCTGCCAAATACCCAAGTCTGAATAACCACAGTTTGCTTGTCAGTTCTTTCGATAAAATGTTACTTTATGGTAAAGTGGCTAGTTCAATTCACAACTCAGTCTGGCCACTGCTTTTTCTCAAGACAGCCATAGTATTGATACTTTTGTATGAAACAGAAGTGTTCTAAAAGAACCTTCCATTTTGTGACTCGGAGTATAAAAACATGCTTATTCTTTTACCAAAGGCACTCGTTTGTGAAGCCCACTTTTTATTTTTAATTGGAAGTATATGGTAGTGAAGAATAAATGACTGTTAGCACAGTTTGAAGGGATTCCCTTGGGGCTCAGGTGCATTTTGATGCCACTGACTTGGTACTAAAGCTCCAGAGATATTATCCACATCAAGTAACAGCAAATAATGTAGACCCCCCAGGGGTCTATGGACTATAATTTGAGAACGCTGCTACACGGAATCACTGTCAAGTAAAACAGAAAAGAGCCTTGATTTTGTTATTTCCTCCAAGTTCTAACAAAAGGTTTCCCCCAAATTTTAGTGCAATTTAAAGCTTTAATCATTTCAGAAGTATAAATGCCAACAACTTGTCTTTACATACACCCATCGAAAAAGCAGAGAGTTCCACAAATACATCTATTTCTGCTTTATTGACTATGCCAAACCCTTTAACTGTGTGGATCACAATCAACTGTGGAAAATTCTGAAAGAGATGGGAATACTAGACCACCTGACCTGTCTCTTGAGAGACCTATATGCAGGTCAGGAAGCAACAGTTAGAACTGGACATGGAACAACAGACTGGTTCCAAACAGGAAAAGGAGTACGTCAAGGATGTATATTGTCACCCTGCTTATTTAATTTATATGTAGAGTACATCATGAGAAATGATGGGCTGGAGGAAGCACAAGCTGGAATCAAGATTGCCGGGAGAAATATCAATAACCTCTGATATGCAGATGACACCACCCTTATGGCAGAAAGTGAAGAGGAACTAAAAAGCCTCTTGGTGAAAGTGAAAGAGGAGAGTGAAAAAGTTGGCTTAAAGCTCAACATTCAGAAAACGAAGATCATGGCATCTGGTCCCATCACTTCATGGGAAATAGATGGGGAAACAGTGGAAACAGTGTCAGACTTTATTTTTTTGGGCTCCAAAATCACTGCAGATGGTGACTGCAGCCATGAAATTCAAAGATGCTTACTCCTTGGAAGAAAAGTTATGACCAACCTAGATAGCATATTGAAAAGCAGGGACATTACTTTGCCAACAAAGGTCCGTCTAGTCAAGGCTATGGTTTTTCCAGTGGTCATGTATGGATGTGAGAGTTGGACTGTGAAGAAGGCTGAGCACAGAAGAATTGATGCTTTCAAACTGTGGTGTTGGAGAAGACTCTTGAGAGTCCCTTGGTATACCTTGGGCTGTTGTTCTGAGGTTTGATGAGAAGTAGTCAATGGCAAATAGATGGGGAAACAGGGGAAACAGTGGAAACAGTGGCTGACTTTATTTTTGAGGGCTCCAAAATCATTGCAGATGGTGATTGCAGCCATGAAATTAAAAGATGCTTACTCCTTGGAAAGAAAGTTATGACCAACCTAGATAGCATATTCAAAAGTAGAGACATTACTTTGCCGACTAAGTTCCGTCTAGTCAAGGCTATGGTTTTTCCTGTGGTCATGTATGGATGTGAGAGTTGGACTGTGAAGAAGGCTGAGTGCCAAAGAATTGATGCTTTTGAACTGTGGTGTTGGAGAAGACTCTTGAGAGTCCCTTGGACTGCAAGCAGATCCAACCAGTCCATCCTAAAGGTGATCAGTCCTAGGTGTTCACTGGAAGGACTGATGTTGAAGCTGAAATTCCAATACTTCGGCCACCTGATGGGAAGAGCTGACTCACTTGAAAAGACCCTGATGCTAGGAAAGGTTGAGGGCAGGAGAAGGGGACGAAAGAGGATGAGATGTTGGATAGCATCACTGACTGACTCAATGGACGTGAGTTTGAGTAAGCTCTGGGAGTTGGTGATGGACAGGGAGGCCAGGTGTGCTGTGGTTCATGGGTTTGCAATGAGTTAGACACAACTGAGCAACTGAACAGAACTGAACTGACAGTCAGGTGTGAAGAGACTTTTAATGTGGTTGTACTATCCCAGAGACACAGGAAGCATTAGGTAGTTAATGTATATATATGCCTGCATGCTAAGTCATTTCAGTTTCAGTCATGTCTGACTCTTTGCAACCCCATGGACTACAGCCTGCCAGGCTCCTCTGTCCATGGGATTCTCCAGGCAACTGGAGAGGGTTGCCATGAACTCCACCAGGGGATCTTCCTGACACAGGGATCAAACTCAGGTCCCTTGTAACTCCTGCATTGGCAGGCAGGTTCTTTACCACTAGCGCCATCTGGCAAGTCCCCCCCAACACACCCCCACACACACCCCCACATACACACAGACTTCATGTTATATCAAGTCTCTGTAAAATGTATTTTGTATCAGTGTATCTCAAATTTGAGTAAATATTTACCTCACCTTGCTTTGAAAAACAGAATAATATACTAGACATATACTGTAATGTTCTCAAAAAAATATTCTGCTGTAATATGGAACTATGTTAGGAAAGGCACAATGGAGTAGATAGAAGGAGCTATTTTAAATACAACAAATCATAAGTAAACACTAGTTCTTTTACTTTATATATAGTACTCATATTTCTGGTTAACCAGTTAAATAATTGACTATACCAGTCACAATTTTTCGCAGAAGGAAGATTCCTGTTGGTTTTGAAATGATAGTGCAGTCCTTAGTCACATTTTTTTTCAAAAATTAAATCTTTGACAAAAATTCCAAAGACTCTTTTTTTATATATAATATACCATTTGATAAAATAAACAAAAATTGAATCATCTCAAGAAAACATAGTTTCAACTTAAAATATTAAATAAAGCTAACCCATGGAAGGGAATCAATAAGATAATATATAGATAACAAAGATAGTTTCAGAATGTTAATTTATGCTACATTTATGCCAAATATATAATAAAACATCTCTTTACAGAGCCAATGCTTTAAATGGTTTTCTAAATTTATATTATCTTTCTCTTTGGGAAGGATCTGTTTTAGACAAATAGAACTAACTACATTTATTTCATATTTTCTATTTCTCTTTTTAAAATTGCCATGTCTTTGATGTTAATAATGGTATGTGATTAAGTTTATTTAAAAAACCTCCATTTTCTAAGAATATATAGCATATTTACAAACATATTTGAAATTCATAGGCTCAAAAAACAGTTTCTTACTTCTGTATATTAACTTTTAAAATATTTCCTAAATTACTTTTTATTATTCAAAAAGTTCACAGTAGAGAGGGAGTGTTTTACAATTAAAAACCAATGTATCATAGATCTTGCTTCTATGTGTAATTTATTTTTATATATTTACCAATTACAATTATTTTCAGTCATAAATTATAATACCATTATCAAAACGAGAAATGTTCTTAGTTACCTTTCTAAAAATTAACTGGAAAACTAAGAAATATTCTTGGCCTAATTTATGAAATAATTAGTTATGAAATAATTGGTCCCTGGTAAACGAATTATGATTCCCAATGGTGTTGCCAAAAACAAAAGACAATCTCAGTGATCTCCAGTTCCACATATTTGTATCTGAAAATTTGTTTTTCTTCTGACCTGGAAAGTGGTCTGAAAATCAGAAAGCTATTTAAAATGTGTTTGTTCCAAAATGTAATGTTTCTAGAATCTTTCTATCAGGTTTTAGAGTAATACTCTTGTCTATTTAAAAGTTTATTTTGTTTATTTTTATATACATGCATATACTTATGCATTGTTTTTATATAGAAATAATATAAGGTAAATGATTGAGAAATGATTAAAATAATTTTCATCATATTTTAGTCATTTTCATTCCATAAAATATTTGCTAAAACATCAGTTATGGAAAGATATAGGGACAAACTACAGTTTTTAATATCCTAGGCCAGTGGCCTCAACACCTGGGCTGTGGACTGGTGTTAAAGCTATCAAGAATTCCAAATTTATAAGTCATAGTTGAAATAATATGATATGTCACTATCTGACACTGTTTTTAGTTGGTGTATTTTACTTTTTTTTCCCCTTCTACCCAGTGTAGCAAATGTGGATACTTGCATTAACTGTCGAACCCAAGACACACTGTGCCTTCTGAATTCAAGCAGTAATGTCACTTATTATTGGCTATTATCTCTTTGAAAATAGGTTCTTTACAATTCCCACTATACTTTCCTGATGAGAATGTATTAAATGTCTGTTGGCTGATACAATGTTTATTCTTTAATTTTGCTTTCATATTTTCCATATTTTAACTTGACTAAACTTCATAAGTATCATCCTCAGATTTATCTTCCTTTCTTGAATTCTCTTCTAAGCAAAAATTTAAAGACCATTTACATCTGTTGATTTTTAATTTCTTTCAACATTATATTTTGACTTCCCAGATCTAATGATGATATATCATTTTATTTTGTTTATAAGTTTACAACTGGCCAAAATGAGGATGTAGGACAGGGTAGTATGTTCTGAGCAAAGAAACAAGAGGAAATTTCAGAAAAGAACCAAACAAAATGGAGATAAGCAATCTACCTGACAGAAATTTCAAGGTAATGGTCATAAACATGCTAACCAAACTCAGAGCATAATGGATGAGCCCAGTGAGAACTTCAAGAAAGTGAAGAGTATGATAATTGAAATGAAAAATGCACTAGAGAGAACTGGGCATCAGCAGATTGGACCACACAAAAGAATGAACCAGCTGAACAGAAAGAGAATTAAAAACAAAAATAAAGATAGTTTAGGAACTTCTGGAACATCAAAGAGTTCCTTAAGAAGAAGAGACAGAAAGAGGCAGAGAATTTATTTGAAGAAATAAGAGCTGAAAAATTTCCTAAACTGGAAATATATATGTATCCAACACACATGCACCTAAATACATAAAGCAAATGTTAACAGACATAAAGGAGGAAACTGACAGAACTCAATAATAGTAGAAGAATTTAACAACCCACTATGTCAACTGACATGAACCAGATAAAAATTTAATAAGGAAACATTGGCCTTAAAAGATTTATTAAAACAGATCAACAACAGATTTATACAAAATACTCCATCTCAAAACTGCAGAATACCCATTGTTTTCAAGTGCACAGGAATATTCTTCATGATAAGTTACATGCTAGGTCCCCCCTCACCAAAAAAAAAAAAAAGAAACTCCTAATAAATTTAAGAAGATTGAATTGTGTCTTTTCTGACCACAACTGTATAGACTAGGTATCAACCAAAAGGAATAAAAAAATCCAGAAATGTGAAATCAATATGCTATTAAATAACCTGGGATTCTCCTGGCAAGAATATGGGGGTGGGTTGGCATTCCACTCTCCAGGGCATCTTCCCAACCTCGGAATTAAACCCTTGTCTCTGGAATTGGCAGGAGGATTCTTTACCATCTGAGCCATCAAGGAAGCCCTCATAAGAGATTACTACAAACAATTATTCACTCATAAAATGGACAACATTGAAGAAATAGCTAAAACTCTTTGAAACGTACAATTTCCCAAAACTGAATCAGGAAGAAATATAAAACAAGAAATGGCCCATTATTAGTAATGAAATTGAATCAGTAACCAAACAAACAAAAAGTCCCAACAAACAATAGTCTAAGAACTAAGCAGTTTCACAGATGAATTCTACCAAACATTTAGAAAAGAGTTAAGACTTACAATTTTCAACAATTTCAACAAATTGAAATGGCAAGGAACATTTCCAAATTCATTCTATAAAGCCAACATTAACTTTATACCAAAACTAGACAAAGACACTGTTAATGGGGGTGGAGGGGGGAAATTACAGGCCAATATCCACAATAAATTGAGCTTCCCTAGTGGCTCAAATGGTAAAGAACCTGTACACAATGAGGGAGACTCAGGTTCAATTCCTGGGTCAGGAAGACCCCCAGAGAAGGGAATAGGTACTTACTCCATTATTCTTGCCTGGAGATCCCATGGACAGTAGAGCCCGGTGGGCTACAGTCCATGGGGTCCCAAAGAGAGACATGACTGAAAGACTAACATTTGCACTTTTCATCCATGATACAAATAAATGTAAAAATCTTTGATAAAATAAAAGCACACCAAAAAAAGAAACATTACATAAAAAGGATCACAGGGCATTATGAAATTGGCTTTTCTTAGGGATGCAAGGATGATTCAATATCTATAAATCAATGTACAACCACATTAAAAAACAAAGATAGAAATCATATAATTATTTTAGTAGAAAAATCCAGTTCTTTTTGACAAAATTCAACATCGACTCATGGCAGAAACTCTCAACACAATGGGTATAGTGGGAGCATACCTCAGTGTAATAAAAGTCATATGTTGCAAACCCATAGCTAACTCTATTCTAAACTGTTAAAAGTTGACAGCATTTCCTCTTCGATCACAAAGAAGACAGGACATCCACTCTTATCCCTTTTATCCAACATAGTATTAGAAGTTCTCTCCTCAGCAATTAGACAAAAAATAAAAAATCCAAATTACAGAGAAGTAAAGTTGCCACTGTTTGCTGATTACATGATATTACATTCAGAAATCTTAAAGATGTCACCATAAACCCACTAAAACTCAGAAGTGAATTCAGTAAAGTTAAACACTTGCTATACAGAAATTTACTGCATTCTTATATACTGAAAACAATCTATCTGAAAGAGAAATTAAGACCACAATCTCATTTAAAATTACATAAAAAATAAAATATCTTGGAATAAAGTAAATGTATTTAATTTAAATTAAATAAAAGTATAGGTAAAAGACCTTGCATCCATGGATTTGAAGAATTAATATGGTTATAATGCCATATTAGGGATAAATTAAATATATTTAAATTAAATAAAAGTATAGGTGAAATATATGTGCTTATGGATTTGAAGAATTATTATATTGCTAAAATGTCAATACTATTCAATCTACAGATTCAACACAATCCCTACCAAAAAAAAAAACAAAACAGTATTTTTCAAGAATTAGAGTAATAATCCCAGAATTTGTATGGAACCACAAAAGACACTGAATAGTCAAAGAAATCTTGAGAAAGAACAACAAAGCTGGAGGTATCATTTGCCCTGATTGCAAACTATCCTACAAAGCTACGGTAATCAATATAGTATGGTCCAGTTACAAAAACAGGCAGAGATATCAATGAAGAACACATGCTTATTCCATCAATTAGTCTATGATAAACTAGGCCAGAATATAAAATGAGAAAAAAGAGCCTCTTTAATAAATGGTGTTGAGAAAATGAATAGCTACATGCAAAAGAATGAAATGGGATCAATTTTTTTTTTTACACCAAACACAAAAATAACTTCAAGATGGATTAAAAACTTAAATGCAAATCCTTAAACCATAAAATTCCATGGGGAAAAAAAAGACAGTAAGCTCTTGATGCCATTTATTGGATCTGTCTCCCCAAGCAAAGGAAATGAAAGCTAAAATAAACCAATAGGACTGCATCCAACTTAAAAGATTTGCACAGATAAGGAAAGTGAAAAGTGAAAAAGTGTTAGTTGCTCAGTTGTGTCCGACTCTTGGGACCCCATGGATTGTAGCCCACCAGACTCCTTTGTCCATGGGATTTTCTGGCATGAATACTGGAGTGGGATGGCATTTCCTACTCTACTTCCTACTCCTAATTTGATCTCGACCCAGAGATTGAACCAACATCTGCGTCTCCTGCATTGCAGGCAGATCCTTTACGATCTGAGCCACCAGGGCAGCTCAAAGGAAACCATGAATAAAACAAAAAGGCAACCTACTAAATGGGGGAAAATGTTTGCAAATGATATGTCTTCTAAGGAGCTAATAACCAAAATATACAAAGAACTCATATAGCTTAACATGACAAAAGATGAATAACCTGGTTTAAAAATGGGCAGATGATCAGAATAGTCATTTTCAAAAGAAGACACAGGATGGGGAACAGACACGTAGAAAGATATTCAGCATCACTAATCATCAGGGAAATGCAAGTCAAAACCATACAAGGTATCACCTCACATCTGTCAGAATGGCTACTATCAAAATGACAAGAAATTACAAGTGTTAGCAAAAATGTGAATAGAACACTCATGTTTTGGGGGAGGATTGTAATTTGATGCAGACTCCATGGAAAATAGTATGAAGATTCCGCAAAAAGTGAAAATCTGAACTGGTTCAGCGATTCCACTTCTCAAATTAACCCAAAGAAAACAAAAACAGTAATTCCAAAAGAGATACACATCCCTGTGCTTACTGCAGCATTATTTGCAATAGGCAACATATGGGAGCAATCTAAGTGTCTATTGGTAGATAAAGGGATAAAAAAAAGATGTGGGATATATATAATGAAATATTGAGTTCAGATGAGTTCAGTCGCTCAGTTGTGTCTGACTCTTTGCGACCCTGTGAATTGCAGCATGCCAGGCCTCCCTGTCCATCACCAACTCCCAGAGTTCACTCAAACTCACGTCCATCAAGTTGGTGATGCCATCCAGCTATCTCATCCTCTGTCGTCCCCTTCTCCTCCTGCCCCCAATCCATCCCAGCATCAGAGTCTTTTCCAAAGAGTCAACTCTTCGCATGAGGTGGCCAAAGTACTGGAATTTCAGCTTTAGCATCACTCCTTCCAAAGAATACCCAGGACTGATCTCCTTTAGAATGGACTGGTTGGATCTCCTTGCAGTCCAAGGGACTCTCAAGAGTCTTCTCCAACACTGCAGTTCAAAAGCATCAGTTCTTTGGTGCCCAGCTTTCTTCACAGTCCAACTCTCACATCCATACATGACTACTGGCATAGCCTTGACTAGATGGACCTTTGTTGGCAAAGTAATGTCTCTGCTTTTGAATATGCTATCTAGGTTGGCCATAACTTTCCTTCCAAGGAGTAAGTGTCTTTTAATTTCATGGCTGCAATCACCATCTGCAATGATTTTGAAGCCCCTGAAAATAAAGTCTGACACTGTTTCCACTGTTTCTCCATCTATTCCCCATGAAGTGATGGGATATTAATCAGCCATAAAAAGAAATAATCATTCCATTTCCAACAACATGGTTGGATCTAGAAGGTATTCAGCTAAGTGAATAAAATTAGACAGCTATGGACACATACGATGTGATTTAACTAAGAGTTATCATAAAACCCAAAACATGAAAGCAAACAGAAACAGAATCATAAATACAGAGGTCAAACTGGTGTTTTACAGAGGGTAGAAGAACAGGAGGGTTGGGCAAAATATAGTAGACAAACAGGAGGGTTAGGCAAAATAGGTAAAGAAAATTAAAAGGTACAAACTTCCAGTTATAAAATAAATAAGGGATAGGGTTGTAACGTACAGCATAAGGAATATTGTCAATAAAGCTGCAGTAAATTCGTATAAGGACAGATGGCAGCTAGATATATTATGGTGATCATACTATAATATATTTAAATGTTGAATCACCATGTTTTACTCCTGGAATTTACATAATATTATGTCAACTATACTTCAATGAAAACAAAAACAAAAAAGTACTATATTCTTTTCAAATAACAGAATCATTTGCTCAGATAAAAAATATGTATCCTTTCTATTGACTGGATTTAGTTCCTCCATTCTGTACAGGGGAGGATCCATTCAGACAGATGGGTCAAGGTAAAGGATATTTTTGGACCAAATGAGCATTTTATTCCAGTTTTCACCTCATCTCTTTGACGCCTCTGATGATTCTTTTTTTATTCCCAAGAGCTGACACAGGAAGACAGGTCTGGGACATTTCCACATGGGAAATCTTTTATCTCCAGAAACATTAGGATTGAACTGAGGGTCAAAATATTGAAGGGTGAGAGAGATTATTATTCCCCCTGTAATAATAATCCAGTGGGAATTATTCCCACTACACCTTGGTCTTCTTTGTCTAAAGCCATCAACCATCATAATCAGAGGGCTGAAGTAAAATGCCAACTCTTGTAAAAAGGTGCTAAAATGCCCAATGGTCCATGACGCAATATCCATTTTAGACCTGCCTACAGCTGAGGCAGAGGAGGCTCTAGCTCAGCTAGGCTCATCCTACCTATTGGGAACTATTTGGTCAAGTATGGGCAAGAAAGGAACCAGTCTGTTCGGGGATCCTGAAAAGGTGATGACTTTGGTCAGGAAGCCTTTGGGATTTTGTTCCCTGTCCATCCATCTCTTTCTTCCAGAAACACAATTCACCTTTTGTTACTCCATTATTGCCTTCGTGGGTTAGGCTAAATACTGGCTCTCAAAGATGACCTTGTCCTAGTCCCCAGAACCTGTAAATATGTTACTTTACACAGAAAAAAAGAACTTAACAGAGGCAATCAAGTCCAAGATCTTGAGATGAGGATATAATATTGGGTTACGTAGGTGGGCCCAATGGAATTACAAGGGTCCTTATAAGAGAAGGGCGTTCCTGGTAGCTCAGATGTTAAATAATCCACCTGCAATGCAGGAGACCTGCGTTGGGAAGATTCCCTGGAGGAAGGAATGACAACCCACTTCAGTATTGTTGCCTGGGAAATCACATGCACAGAGGAGCCTGGTGGGCTACAGTTCATTGGGTTGCAAAGAGTTGGAAAAGACTGAGTGATTAATACTTTCACTTTACCTTTATAAGAGAAAGGGGGATGAGGGTTGAAAGATAAAAGGTGATATGAGGCAGGGTCCTTATTCAAGGAATGAGATAGTCTATAGCACTGGGAAAAGGAAGGTGATTCTCTCCCAGAACCTCAGTAGGAGCAGGTCCTATGAGGTACATGGTTTAATCCCGTAAAACACTTTTCAGAACTTTGACCTCCAGAACGAAGATAACAGACTTGTGTTCTTTAAGCTACTAAGTGTGTGGTGATTCGTTACAGCAAAAATAGGGAACTGATGCATTTTAAAATGCTTTTGAAAACTGTGAAATGAGGATATTTAAAATAGACCCTTTTATAACTTATATCATCAAGATTCTAATGTCCAAAGTGGAGAAAAAATCGGACAGAGAACCAGTTCAAAACTCAAATTCTTGGGCGCCACCCCAGACCTACTGAATCAGAATCTCTGTAGGAGATTTTTATGCACATGTGTCTGAGAAGCCCTATTCTAGAGCAGCCTACAGGGATCTTGTAAATAAAGCTTTATTGGGACACAGCCACACCCCTTCATTTACATATCATCCATGAAAATTTTTGTTATTAATACAATGACAGATTTGAGTAGATGGGTCAGACTTTATGGATTTTCTGACCTTGTGTGGCAAAAATTTGCTAACTTCTGATTAGGACTAAGTACAATCTAAAATTGGGTTGTAAATGAAAAACTATGTGGGTTTTCAGGATGATATCAAAAATGGCCAAAAAAAAAAAGGTTTTAACTACCACATCAGCCAACTACTTGTTTTTGAATATGTCCTTTTCTCCCACATTTCCAAATGTACTGGAACTCATGCCATAAAAACCCACTGGAATTCAGAATTAGAACTTGATAATAACCCAATAATGAGCCCATTTAGCTTTCTAAAATGTGTTAAAATAAAATTGAATTTCTGTTTCTATGATTAGCACACTGAAATAAATCTGAAATGAAGTGTAAGAATGAGATAAGCCTTTCTAATGGAGAAAAATACAGCTTTTACAGCTTAAACTGATATGAACCTCAAATGCACAATAAAAAATGACCTCATACATTATTTTAGCCCTTTTAGGAATACATTTCAAATTACATTTTCTCCAGCATTATCAAGAAGTACAATAGTTTAATACTGAAATCAACATTTGCATACTATTTACACAACCCATACTATGCTTTCATATCACAGTTTTTATTAAGGCCATGTCCCTAGCATGGAAATAACTTTATTGTGACCATGATTTGATGGGATCATAACAAAAAAAAAAGGATTTTATCTATGTATCTCACACACAAAGGAAACTGCCATTGAAGTAAAAGTCAAAGAGTTTGGAGTAAAGCTAGAAACATTGCCTGTTTCTCATTTCAGAAGTAGGTTCAGTTCAGAAAAGGTTTAAAAAAAAAAAAAAAACCTAAACACTGCTTATTGGAGATTTACAATCAAGAAAAACAATTTTTCTCTACCATCGCTGCCACCTTCCTAAAATACTTTCTAAAGCTAGTCTTATCTTTGTTTTCATTTCCTTCTTAGATTTCCTACAAATCACAAAGTGTTCATCTTTGTGGTTATTATGATGCCTTATTTCAATCTTATCGAAGTTTTGATGACAATGTCCTAAACCCTTGGTTTCCGCTTTATCAGGGATATCTTTAGCATATATTATTAAAAATTTCAAAGATATATACAAAAGATTAGAATAGTAAAATGAACCTCCATGTATATCCATAGCCCCAGTTTAACTGTTATCAACATTCCTCATCGAAGGATTATCTACATTTCCATCCCAAATTACTACTATAACACAGACGCATAGAACAGCCTTTTGGACTCTGTGGGAGAGGGAGAGGGTGGGATGATTTGGGAGAGTGGCAGTGTAACATGTATGATATTGTAAGTGAAACGAATCGCCGGTCTAGGTTCAATGAGGGATTCAGGATGCTTGGGACTGATGCACGGGGATAATCCAGAGAGATAGTGTGGGGCGGGAGGGGGGAAGTGGGGGTCGGGATTGGGAGTTCATGTACACTCGTGGCTGATTCATGTCGATGTATAGCAAAACAAATACAGTATTGTAAAGCAAAACAAACTAAAAAATAAAAATTAATTAAAAAAATACTCTGTTGACAGTTTTTTCTTTCTTTACGTAAGAATACCATATTTTAATGCATTTTAGCTTTTTTTTAATATTAAGAAAGAAAAACTATGTAATGAGTGATAGGTTTATTTAAACAAAGGGCTTCCCTGGGGGCGAGATATGTCTACAATGAACAAGATTGCATTGGATCCCTGGGTTGGGAAGATCACCTGGAGAAAGGACTTGTGGCTACTCACCCCAGTATTCTTGCCTAGGGAATTTCATGGACAGAGGAGCCTGGCAGGCTACAGTCCATGGAGTCACAAAGAGTCTGACATGACTGAGCAACTAACACTTTCACTTTTTACAGATCCTCCTATGTATAACAGGAAAATCTTCTTTAAAATGCTGTTGTTGTAGTTAAGAGTGGAAAGACACCGTGAGGTTAAAGAAGAATTTCTGAAACAATAATTAGATTAATATTTCTAGGATGAGCCCCTGGTTCATTAGGCATTGGTTTGAAAAGCAGTGTAGGGTAAGACAGTGTAGACAATGAATGCTAAGTTAAATAAAGAATTTATCTGGTGCATAATCGGGAGAATGAGGACCAAGTGAAGTAATATTTAATATATATACAGCTTGTATGATAGTGCTTTTCACACACTGAAGTCTCAGTATATGCTAGCTCTCACTGTTTTATTATTGGTAATAGAAAAGCATAGCAGAAACAAACTAAAATGACTCAGTTACAATATAACTTCAGGCAATATGATATTACCTTGGGGCACAATACTGTTGATCTACTTTTCTATTAGTCTTCAGTTGAAAGAGAAAACAAACTGAAAGTCAGGGAACTGCAGGTCAAATGCCTGTTCACTTATTTGGAGTCGGGTCTAAGGGAAGTTTGGAAAAACATTACTGAGATCGTTTATTATACTGCTTTTTATTCTATGAAGTTTGCTTTAAAATTAAAAGTTGATTCAAATTTTTATTAGTCTATAATAACAGATTGCTTGTAGCACGTTAATATAGAAAATTTCTCTTGAACCAATACATGATATTAGAAGTTATACACACACACATACATCTATGCTACTTTAAAATAATACAAACAGAATAATCCTCTGGAAAAACAAGTAGATAAATTTAATTATCTTTAAAATAATTTGATATTGAGTTGATGTAACTAAAAAACCTAAAGCACAATTTTTACATTATTTTGCTATAGTTCTCCCTGTTGAAATCATTTTAGAAAAAAATGTATATTTTTGCTTTATCAATAATAACAAAAGTTAAAGTAAGAAAATTCCTTTATATTCTCTAGATATTTTCTCTTTGACTTCATTTAGATTAAAGCGGAAAAACTGTAACACATTTGAGTTAAAAGAGAAGTTGTGGGGACTTCCCTGGTGGCCCAATGGTTAAGATTTCACCTTCCAGAGATGGGGTGAGGGTTTGAACCCTGGTCAGAGAGCAAAGATCACACATGACTGTGGTCAAGAAACAAAAGCACAAAAGAGAAGCAGTGTTGTAACAAATTCAGTAAAGACTTTGAAAAGGGTTCACACCAAAAAGTCCTTAAAAAAAATGAAGTTGCTCTTTGAAATAGCATTTAACTGGGAAATATTTTCCAAATAAATTTGTCTGTGTCTATAAGCTGATCTGGAACTGATCTGGAACCTTGCTTTTTTGACTTTTCTCCCTATCCTCACCATTCTCAGCTCTCAAATAAATAACATACGAAGAATAAAAATGAGAGCTTCCCAGGTGCCTTAGTGGTAAAGAATCCATCTGCCAATGAAGGAGACATGGGTCTGGTTCCTGGGTTGGGAGGATCCCCTGGAGGAGGAAATGGCAACCCACTCCAGTGCTCCTGCCTAGGAAATCTCATGGACAGAGGATGGCGGTGGGCTACAATTCATGGGCTTGCAAAGAACTGGACATGACCGAGCACCTACATGCCACAGAAATGTAGTATAAAATCTCTCAACATGAGATGCCGGTATTTCTCAACCAGCTCTAGAAGAAACAGCTGAAGGAGGGCGTAAGTAGAAGGATGAACAGTCACCAAAATTTCCCCAACGTTGGCACACATACTTGGAAAGTTGCCCAAGCCACAGAAAATGAGGCCCAGCAGGAACCTACAGATCCCTGAGGGGATGATGGCTTTGGAAATGTTCTGTTTCTAGAACATCCCTGAGGTGTCTTTTTTAGCCAACCATGGTCCTGAGTTCACTTGACCCCAGGCTCTAGCAGAGCTAACTCATGTCAGACACGGCTCTGAGACCACCAGGAGAAGCCATGTGTCTGTGACGCTGAAAGGAAACCAGGGCCAGGGCAGGGGCCACAGGTGGCTGTGTTCCCATGACGGGCAAAGTCTGTATTCCTCTGTGTGGCTGAGTGTGTGTGAGTGTGCTCAGCTATGTCCAACTCTTTATGACCCAAGGACTGCGGTGCACCAGGCTCCTCGTCCCTGGGATTTTCCAACCAAGATTACTGGAGTGGGTTGCCAGAACCTTGATCCAGGGGGAAGTTAGAGGTTCTGTGGTAAAGAATCCATCTGCCTGTCAATGCAGGAGACACAGGAGACTCAGGTTCGATCCCTGGGTTGGGAAAATCCCCTAAAGGAGAGCATGGCAACCCACTCCAGTACTCTTGCCTGGAGAATGCCATGGACAGAGGAGCCTGGTGGGCTAGAGTCCATGGGGTTGCAAAAGAGTTGGACATGACTAAGCAACTGCTGCTGCTGCTGCTGCTGCTAAGTCGCTTCAGTCTTGTCCAACTCTGTGTGACCCCACAGACGGCAGCCCACCAGGCTTCCCGTCCTGGGATTCTCCAGGTAAGAACACTGGAGTGGGCTGCCATTTCCTTCTCCAATACATGAAAGTGAAAAGTGAAAGTGAAGTCGCTCAGTCGTATCTGACTCTTCACGACCCCATAGACTGCAGCCTACCAGGCTCCTCCGCCCATGGGATTTTCCAGGCAAGAGTACTGAAGTGGGGTGCCATTGCCTTCTCCTGACTAAGCAACTAAATAACAACAATAACCTATTGCCTTGGCATATCTTTCTAATTTCCAGCCAAGATGGTTTTAATTTTTGCAGCTTTATAAATTAATGTCTTTTTAGACACTTGACACATATTCCACTTGTACGTGGACTGCAGAATAGGGCGATGCTGCTTTTCTTTGTCTAGATAATATATTTCAAAACGTGTTTGTCTTAGTGTTACCTTGACATAACAGTCATTTAAAACCCCCACCTTTTCACACATGGACTGTAGCTGTGCCAGGTTTCCTTAAATTGTGAGATTTAAAAAAAAAAAAAATTGCAGGACAATATGTTCTCTGATACTAAATCACCTCCTCTTAATTCTGGCTGATGACTTGGTGCTTTAATGTTGAAGTAAGTGTCCAGTGCATTGACTATTTTCTTCAGCTTTGTCTCACTTAAAAATTGAATATGCTTTTAAATGATAGTGAAATTATAAGATAACAATGGAATAGAACATATAAAACCCAAGGAAGAGGCATCCTTATGGCAATATTGGTTAGCATTTATATTCCTCTTAGATCAGCCTATTAAAATTAGAACTTTCAAATATTTTTCAATTTATACTCATGGATATATACTTTATATCTTCTATTCAATTTTACCTGTAAGAGTCAGAAACTTAAGAGGTTTAGATAAAATCATATATATCCTTTGACATTGCTTTCATCTATTCAAGATAATATAGTGAAATTATAAGATAACAATGGAATAGAACATATAAAACCCAAGGAAGAGGCATCCTTATGGCAATATTGGTTAGCATTTATATTCCTCTTAGATCAGCCTATTAAAATTAGAACTTTCAAATATTTTTCAATTTATACTCATGGATATATACTTTATATCTTCTATTCAATTTTACCTGTAAGAGTCAGAAACTTAAGAGGTTTAGATAAAATCATATATATCCTTTGACATTGCTTTCATCTATTCAAGATAATCTATCATGAAAATAAAATAAATTAATTCAGTATTAACAGTCTTCATGAGACATTCTTATTCTTACCATTTTGTAGTTTCTTAGTATTCAAACTACTTTTCCGTTCCATTCCGTTCAGTCGCTCAGTTGTGTCCGACTCTTTGCGACCCCATGAATCGCAGCACGCCAGGCCTCCCTGTCCATCACCAACTCCCAGAGTTCGCTCAGACTCACGTCCGAAATCAGNAAGAAATTAAGGAATCAATTCCATTCACCATTGCAATGAAAAGAATAAAATACTTAGGAATATACCTACCTAAAGAAACTAAAGACCTATATATAGAAAATTATAAAACACTGATGAAAGAAATCAAAGAGGACACTAATAGATGGAGAAATATACCATGTTCATGGATCGGAAGAATCAATATAGTGAAAATGAGTATACTACCCAAAGCAATCTACAGATTCAATGCAATTCCTATCAAGAAACCAGTGGTGTTTTTCACAGAGCTAGAACAAATAATTTCACAATTTGTATGGAAACACAAAAAACCTCCAATAGCCAAAGCCATCTTGAGAAAGAAGAATGGAACTGGAGGAATCAACCTGCCTGACTTCAGGCTTTACTACAAAGCCACAGTCATCAAGACAGTATGGTACTGGCACAAAGACAGAAATATAGATCTTGACTTTTTGATAATAGACATCTTAACGGATAAGAAATGATATCTCATGGTTTTGATTTGCATTTCCCTGATGAATAGTGATTCTGAACATTTTCTGCATGTACCTAAGACATGTTTATTCAGGTCATTTGCCCATCTTTTAATTAGATAATTTGTATTTTTGCTATTGAGTTGTATTATTTCCTTATTTATTTTGAATATTAACCCCTTATCAGATATATAATTTGCCTATATTTTCCCCCATTCCACAGGTTGCTTTTTGTTTTGCTGTGCAAAGTTTTTTAGTTTGATATAGTCCCATCAATTTATTCTTTCTTTTGTTGCTTGTGCTTTAGTGTTATATCCAGAAAAATCATTGCCAAGACTAATGTCAAGGAACTTTTTCTATACAAAGATATTCCTAAGTACTGAAAGTTTAGACAATTGCTGTGAATAAAAGAACATAAATATGGGTCTTACTCAGGTAAGGATATCCACCAGAAAATGGAAGTAACATGAATAAAATCATTTATTAACAGAAGAAGTTTTACTTACTGAACAGAAGAAAGTAAAGTATGGAGAAAGTGTAAAAATGGAGTGAACAAAAAATATAAGGTGGTGAGAAATACCTCATTTTATTAAAAGTATAGCAGTATATTGTCTGTAAGACACAGAAATTTTTAAAAAGTGAAAATATTTGCTAGGTAAAAAATATTTGCTAGATAAAAAATATTTGCTAGATAAATCTGAACTAAAGTGACTTGCCTGGTGGTCCAGTAGTTAAGAATTTGCTTTGCAATGCAGGGGATGCATGTTCCATCCCTGGTTGGGGAACTGAGATCCCACATGCCTCGGAGCGACTGAGCCCGAGAGAGAGTCTGTGTACTGCAGCGAAGATCTCGCATGCTGCAACTAAGACCCCATGCAGCCAAATAAGTAAATAAATAGATAAATATTTTAAAAATTGAGCTAAAATAAATAACCTTCAGGAAACAGCTTTAATATCAGAGAAATAGAATTCAAGACTAAGGTCATAAAAGATTAAGGGAGATGTTATAAATGGCAAAAGGAAAAACAAATAAAAAAGATATTATGTTCATACACACACACACATATCTAATAGTATAGATTTAAAATATACAAAACAATGAATGTAGATTTATAAGATGAGACAGAAGGTTAAGGAATCATAGCTGGAGATTTTAATTTCCTTCTTCTCAAAAGCTAAGTCAAAGAGGCAAAGTTAAATGTTGAGGATTAGAGTAGGAGAAGTAATTTGCTTAAACTCATGTATAAAATGTATTATTGGATATAAAGTTTTATAGATGCCACATATATTATTTATATACTGTAAACACACATATCTATATAGTTATTCAATAAGTAAGAAGTATATATTCTTGTAAAGAATCCAACTGACTGATAAAATTCTAATAATTTCCAAAGAACAAGATTATACTGACTATATCAGTCCTCCAACAATAATAAAATAATACTTTTAAATGTCCATATAGCTGGAAGTCAACATTACTGTAAAACCCTTACAGTAAATACAAAATATTAAGACAAGGGAGAGAGAATTAGAATTGATGACTAATGAAAATTTACATGGTAAAGTATGTATAATACAGTTGAAACAGTCCTTTAAGCGAAGTTTCATTTTTAAAAAGTGAGCCAGACTCTCAACTCAAGAAGTTTGAAAAACTAATAGAGAAGACTTTTTTGAGAAGGAATAAAATTAAAAACATAAAGACAGAACTCAATGAAATAGACAACAAAAACCAGAGATGAACAAAACTCAAAGCTATTCTCTGAGAAGATTAATAAGGTAAAAGAGAGGTGTAAATAAAGTAAAAAATAAAAATAAAGACATGACTATAGATATGCGAATAAAAATATGAGAACTATATGCTAATAAATTTGATAAGATAAAAATATGATAGCAATGAAGAAACAAGAAAGAAAAATTAAATAACTGTTGTAGAAAATGGAAATAGAAATCATGTATCTTTGCTCTCCAAATGCTCCGGCCCAGACAGTTTCGCAAAGTTTATTAAAGTTTTAAGGATCTGTTGATTTCTAGTATATTGTTTGCTAATAGGAAACAATTTAGAGCTGCTGAAAGTATTTTATACAACTCCTTAGTTTCAAAATTGCATATTGTAGTAGTATATCTTATCTGCTATACAGATACACAAGTACCCATAAAAGTCCTAAATAACATATTAGCTAGCTGAATCCAGCAGTGTGTTAAAACTATATTATTATTATTTTAATTCCCACATGTATAAACAAAGAAGAAGATTCTTTTTATTATCTGAATAGATGCAGAAAAAGCATTTGACTAAATTCAGTATTGGTTTAAAAAACCTTATAAAATCAGGAAGGGAAGGGATTTCTCTATTTTGATAAATAAAATATTCTGAAAACTTCTAGAAAATTTTTCATACTCTGGGGAAAATTCAGCTACATGTTCATTAAAGTTAAGAATAAGACAGGATAATCACTATCACTGCAGATGTTTAATGTGATTTTGAACACATGTTCAATGCTATAAGACAAGAAAAATATGAGATATAAGGTTTAAGGGGAAACTGTTATTATTTGAAAATAAATGATCATCACAGAAAATCTGACAAGACCAACCAAAAAAAGCTACTAGAAACATGCTCGAGAGAGTCAAGCAAATGTGCTAGCTAAAAGGTCTAATGAAAATCAGTAATATTACTCCAATCAGCAATAATCAACTAAGAATGCAATAAAATATAACATACACATCACACTAAAGACTATGCTATATCTACTAATTGAGCTATCAAGGATGCATAAGAACTTAACATAGGTAACTTTGTAATCCTATTAAAGGACATAAAAGCTTACAGTAAACAGAATTATATTCCATATTTTGGAGTCTGAGTTAACTGGAGAGATAATGAAGGACAGGGAAGCCTGGCGTGCCGCAGTCTGTGGGTTCCAAAGAGTAGAACACGACTTGGTGACTGAACAACAACAATATTCCATATTTATAGTTGACAGGATTTATCTAAGTAAAGACGGTAATTGCCTCCCAGTTAATCTACAGACAATAAATGAATTCCAAGTGGAATTTTGAAGAGTTGGCCAAACACATTCTAATATGTTTAAAGTTGATAAAAAGCTACATCAATTTGAAAAAAAAAAAAAGAGAAGGATTCTTATCTGCAGGATATTGTAGGATAGTAACTACATAGTTATTAGAAATAGTTTGGCCTGACTCATGAATAAGCAAATTGATGAATGGAGTATAGAGAACTCAAAAATGCTACTGCTGCTGCTAAGTCACCTAAGTCGTGTCCGACGCTGTGTGACCCCATAGACGGCAGCCCAACAGGCTCTCCCATCCCTGGGATTCTCCAGGCAAGAACACTGGAGTGGGTTGCCATTTCCTTCTCCAATGAGTGAAAGTGAAGTCGCTCAGTAGTGTCCGACTCTTCACAACCCCATGGACTGCAGCCTACCAGGCTCCCCTGTCCATGGGATTTTCCAAGCAAGAGTACTGGAGTGGGGTGCCATCACCTTCTCTGAAAAATAGATTCATTTTAGATTTATAAATACAGGAAAAAATAGATTTATTTAAAATAATTTATTTAAATAAATAGATTTATTTAAATACAGGAACCCAATAAAAAATAAATCAGTTCAGTTCAGTCTCTCAGTCATGTCCAACTCTTTGCGACCTCAATTGCAGCACGCCAGGCCTCCCTGTCCATCACCGACTCCTGGAGTCCACCCAAACCCATGTCCATCGAGTCAGTGATGCCATCCAGCCATCTCATCCTCTGTTTTCCACTTCTCCTCCTGCCCCCAATCCCTCCCAGCATCAGGGTCTTTTCCAATGAGTCAATTCTTCGCATGAGGTGGCCAAAGTACTGGAGTTTCAACTTTAGCATCATTCTTTCCAAAGAAATCCCAGGGCCGATCTCCTTCAGAATGGACTGGTTGGATCTCCTTGTAGTCCAAGGGACTCTCAAGAGTCTTCTCCAACATCACAGTTCAAAAGCATCAATTCTTCAGCGCTCAGCTTTCTTCACAGTCCAACTCTCACATCCATACATGACCACAGGAAAAAGCCATAGCCTTGACTAGACGGACCTTAGTTGACAAAGTAATGTCTCTGCTTTTGAANTCATGTATGGATGTGAGAGTTGGACTGTGAAGAAAGCTGAGCGCCGAAGAATTGATGCTTTTGAACTGTGGTGTTGGAGAAGACTCTTGAGAGTCCCTTGGACTGCAAGGAGATCCAACCAGTCCATTCTGAAGGAGATCAGCCCTGGGTGTTCTTTGGAAGGAATGATGCTAAAGCTGAAACTCCAGTACTTTGGCCACTTCATGCGAAGAGTTGACTCATTGGAAAAGACTCTGATTCTGGGAGGGATCGGGGGCAGGAGGAAGAGGGGACGACAGAGGATGAGATGGCTGGATGGCATCACGGACTCGATGGACGTGAGTCTGGGTGAACTCCGGGAGTTGGTGACGAACAGGGAGGCCTGGCGTGCTGCGATTCATGGGGTCGCAAAGAGTCGGACACGACTGAGCGACTGAACTGAACTGAACTGACCTGACCTGACCAAGTCCAAGCTCACTCTGCTCACTGCAAGATACATCAGTAAACCGAGAGATGAGGTGTTGAGGCAAGGAATATGAGTTTATTCAGACAGAGAATATGATAGACTAGTGTCCCCAAAGGAAAAAAAAAACAAACCATCTTATCAGTGTCTGGAGGCCAGCTTCTTTTATAGAACAGAGAGGGAGAGGAGGTGAGGATGTAAAAAGGCCTTTTGTCTTTAGGAAGGGATGTTAATTTCTTCTTTTCTGCAGCCATTCGCAGGTGGGCAGGTCCCCTGAAGCAGGCCATTAGGTATGATTATAGTACAGAAGGCTTTCCAGGTGGCTCTAGTGGCAAAGATGGAGAAGGAAATGGCAACCCACTCCAGTACTCTTGCCTGGAGAATCCCACGAATGTGACAGTCCCTGGGGTCGCGAAGAGTCGGACATGACTAAGCGACTTTGCTTTTGCTTTCTAGTGGTAAAGAACCCGCCTGCCAATGCAGGAGACATAAGAGACATAGGTTCAGGTTCCATCCCTGGGTTGGGAAGACCCCCTGGAGGAGGGCATGGCAACCCACTCCAGCATTCTTGCCTGGAGAATCCCACGGACAGAGGAGCCTGGTGGGTTACAATCCACGGGGTCACAAAGAGTGGGCACAACTGGAGCAACTTGGCATGCACGCACATAATTACAAAAGCAACCAAAACCAGGGTTAAAGTCAAAGAAACAGATCCAACATGGAGTCAGAATTGGCTCTCCCTTGTTACAAATCTCACAGGAGATCAGTATTAGGAGAAAGGGAATGAGTTCATCCTTTCCAGAACAGCAATGGGTGAAGTAGAAGAAATACTCTTCATTCATTCATCTATCCCTAGGTACTGTTTATGGCTCTATGTATTTTAGAGTACTAATTTTAAAACCTTTAAAAAAATACTCCAAGTGTTTCAAAGTGAGAAAGCTTGGTGGGTGATGGGTGAAATTGTTAGCAGATAGAGAGATGAGGTTAGAACATCAGGATTACATTAAAGAGACAGGACTGCCTGCCCAGAGCAAAGGCAGGAGATGCCCTCTCCAATCAGACAAGATTCCTGCCAAGAGCAAAGGTGTGACACGCTCACTCATGCATGGAGACAAATCAACTTAGACATAATAAAGCCAAAGGATTTGATTAGGAATGTTTGGGATCAGTGACTAGGTTAAAATAACAGGAAAGAAAAGCACAAGGACAGAACATCACATGAGAAGTGGGAGGCGGGGGGCAGTATATACTTTGGTTTTGGTTGATAATAATAGGTGAGAGTCAGGTGATTCTTCCTGGTTTGGTAATGGCTGTGATCGGGCAAATAAGAAAATAGAAGAGGTTTAAAAAAAGAGAAGCCAAATGAATAAGGAAGGATGGCCGAAGAGGCATAGGGATAACAGAACTGTCAGAATAAAATATTGGGGTCGTGGATAAGGGCAGCCTCCTATGTATAAAGGTCAATTTTAAACTTAGCAGTGAAAAAGACATTTTAAAGGGCAAGTCAGAGCACAGGCAGAAACAATGAGCTGCCTGGGTCACAAATACAACTAGAATTCTGGCACAGACTTCAGCGTTTTCTAGCCCAGGAATGAAATCAAGACACTAAGAGCTGGCCACTGCAGTAGTAAGCATTACTTGTCATATGACCATTCTCTGAAAGAACATTAGACTAATTTGGATTTAACTCCCAAAAGGCTCATATTTAAGGTTAAAATACAAAAGGAAACAGAGAAAAATGGAAAAACTTGCATTTACTGAACAGAAAGACTCCTCCCCCTTCACTGCCAGTAATTAACAGACAAGTGGAATAATCTAGTAAGGAAATAGCCAAATCAGTGATTCTAGAATCTCTAATGTACCTATTATAGAGAACACTGTGGGCAGGTAATTTAAGTAACCAGGCCCAGTTGTCTTGCTCCTATGTTACCAGTTTATGAGGTCAAACTCTAACAGATATAATTCTAGAGGAAGCCCCAATTCTATGGAATAAGAATTTTCCAAAGGATTTAATCCTGCAAGTTAATTATATATAATATTCACCTATGAATTTAAATATGTCTTTGCATACACTCACTAATGTCTCAGTCCATGCATATATGGATGAGACTATATGAAGACTCACAGTCACAGAAGAAACACCTGAAAAATTCAACTCTGTCAATTCCGTTTCAGTAGCTGTGCAGTATGAGAAACAATGAAGAGATATATCCCCAAAGGGAAAAGCTTGGGCTTCAAAAGTCAAAAAAGAAAATAAGAATTCACAGCACAGTGGATTTCTGAAAAAGCATAGATGGTAGTCAGCTAAGTGACAGCTTACTTAAGAGAATGGCTATCCTCCTTCCAGACTGGGAGGGGGACATAAAGTTCACCTCAACATGTGTCACTTTCACACTTGCTCTGAATGAGACTCAATGCCAAGTGCTTCAGATCCACAGAGGGTAAGATGAATTCCCATTCATTGGCGCTCTGTACCAATCTCATCTCTTTTCCCTATAGTATTACCACTTAGAGCTGACAGTGTGTTCAACAGATATTCTAGCTAGCAAATATAACCCATAAGGTTTCAAATTCAATACAATTTAATCCATGACCAAAACAGAAATTTCATTTAATTTGTTGTTATTGTTGTTCAGTCACAAAGTCATCTCTAATTATTTGTGACCCCTTGGACTGAGCATACCAGGCTTCCCTGTCCATGGAGTTCTCAGGCAAGAACACTGCAGTGGGATGTTGCCATTTGCTCTTGTAGAGGCTATTTCCAATCCAGGGACTGAACTTGCTTCTCTTGCATTGGCAGGTGGATTCATACCACTGAGTCACCAGGGAAGCCCTCATTTAATTTAGATACTGACATTTTCAGAACTCAAATGGACTGAATGGGTGAGTTTAACTTAGATGACCATTATATCTACTACTGTGGGCAAAAATCCTTCAGAAAAAATGGAGTAGCCATCACAGTCAACGAAAGACTCGAAAATGCAGTACTTGGATGCAATCTCAAAAATGACAGAATGATCTCTGTTCGTTTCCAAGACAAATCATTCAATATTATGGTAATCCAATTCTATGCCCCAACCAATAATGCTGAAGAAGCTGAAGTTGAACAGTCCTATGAAGACCTACAAGACTTTCTAGAACTAACACCCAAAAAAGATGTCCTCTTTATCATAGGGGACTGAATGCAAAAGTAGGGAGATACCTGGAGTAACAGGCAAATTTGGCCTTGGAGAACAAAACGAAGCAGGTCAAAGGCTAACAGAGTTTTTCCAAGAGAACGCACTGGTCATGGCAAACACCCTCTTCCAACAACACAGGAGAAGACTCTACACATGGACATCACCAGATGGTCAATACTGAAATCAAGTTGATTATATTCTTTGTAGCCAAAGATGGAGAAGCTCTATACAGTCAGCAAAACCAAGACCGGGAGCTGACTGTGCCTCAGATCATGAACTCCTTATAGCCAAATTCAAACTTAAATTGAAGAAAGTAGGGAAAACCACTAAACAATTCAGATATGACCTAAATCAAATCCCTTATGATTATACAGTAGAAGTGACAAATAGATTCAAGGGATTAGATTTGATAGAGTGTCTGAGGAATGATAGATGGAGGTTCATGATATTGTACAGGAGGCAGGGATCCAGACCATCCCCATGAAAAAGAAATGCAAAAGAGCAAAATGGCTGTCTGAGAGGCCTTACAAATAGCTGAGAAAAGAAGAGAAGAAAGGCAAAGGAGAAAAGAAAAGATGTGCCCATTTGAATGCAGATTTCCAAAGAATAGCAAGGAGAGATAAGAAAGCCTTCCTCAGGGATCCTTGCAAAGAAATAGAGGAAAACAATAGAATAGGAAAGACTAGAGATCTCTTGAAGAAAATTAGAGATACCAAGGGAACATTTCATGCAAAGATGGGCCCAATAAAGGACAGAAATAGTATGAACCTAAGAGAAGAAAAGATATTAAGAAGAGGTGGCAAGAATACATAGAAGAACTATACAAAAAAGATCTTTATGACCCAGATAATCACAATGGTATGATCACTCACCTAGAGCCAGACATCCTGGAATGTGAAGTCAAGTGGGCCTTAGAAAGCACCACCATGAACAAAGCTAGTGGAGGTGATGGAATTCCATATGAGTTCTTTCAAATCCTAAAAGATGATGCTGTGAAAGTGCTGCACTCAATATGCCAGCAAATTTGGAAAACTCAGCAGTGGCCACAGGACTGGAAAAGCTCAGTTTTCATTCCAATCCCAAAGAAAGGCAATGCCAAAGAATGCTCAAACTACTGTACAACTGCACTCATCTCACACGCTAGCAAAGTAATGCTCAAAATTCTCCAAGCCAGACTTCAACAGTATGTGAACCGTGAACTTCTAAATGTTCAAGCTGGATTTAGAAAAGGCAGAGGAACCAGAGATCAAATTGCCAACATCCTCTGGATCATCGAAAAAGCAAGAGAATTCCAAATCTACTTTTGTTTTATTGACTACACCAAAGCCTTTGACTGTGTGGATCACATCAAACTGTGGAAAATTCTTAAAGAGATGGGAATACCTAACCACCTTACCTGCCTCCTGATAAATCTGTATGCAGGTCAAGAAGCAACAGTTAGAACTGGACATGGAACAACAGACTGGTTCCAAACCAGGAAAGAAGTACATCAAGGCTGTATATTGTCACCCTGCCTATTTAACTTCTATGCAGAGTACATCTGCGAAATACCAGGCTGGACGAAACACAAGCTGGAATCAAGATTGGGAGAAATATCAATAACCTCAGATATGCAGGTGACACCACCCTTATAGCAGAAAGTGAAGAAGAATTAAAGGGCCTTTGATGAAAGTGAAAGAGGAGAGTGAAAAAACTGGCTTAAAACTCACTATTCAGAATACTAACATCATGGAATCCAGTCCCATCACTTCATGGCAAATAGATGGGGAGACATTGGAAACAGTGAGAGACCTTTTTTTTCTTTTTTTTTGGCTCCAAAATCACTGCAGATGGTGACTGAAGCCATGAAATTAAAAGACACTTGCTCCTTGGAAGAAAAGCTATGACAAACCTAGACAGCATATTAAAAAGCAGAGACCTTACTTTGCCAACAAATATCTATCTAGTCAAAGCTATGGTTTTTCCAGTAGTCATGTATGGATGTGAGAGTTGGACTATAAAGAAAGCTGAGCACAAGCTGCTCTGTAAATGAGGTGGAGGTAAAATTTTTCCTCATTGATTGGCCAACATTTTTCTTGCCAGTGATGTTATCATTCATCTTCTAAAATGAAGTCATTTTACAACATTAGGGTATAGTATTAAGTCTAAAAGAATCTTAAGGTTTTTCATGTCATTGAGAAATCTGTTTATATTGAAATCTGTTGAACTCCTACTATGTGTCAGACATAACAGGAGTTTCCAAGCCCTCTGATTGGTCATTTGGGCCGCCTGAGGAGTGTTCAAGACCATGTCAAACTATGGTTTTCCAGTGCCTGACTGACAACACTGCATAGAAGCGTGTACAGCCAAGCTCAATGAATCTTTTTTATTTTAATTGTCTGGTCATTTGTCCACTTTTTCTAACTATCTATCTAATATATATATACACACACATATGTGCACATATGTATGTATATATATAATCATTCTTTTAAAATTTTAAAGAATTGTCGGGTGAAATACAGGTGTGCTAAGTCACTTCAGTAGTGTCCATCTCCTTGGGACCCTATGGAACATCGCCCGCAGGCTTCTCTGTCCATGGGACTCCCCAGGCAAGAATACTGGAGTGGGCTCCAGTGCCCTCCTCCAGAGGATGTTCCCAACTCAGGGATCAAACCTGCGGGACTCAGGGATCGAACTTTCTTATATCTCCTGCATTTACAGGAGGGTTCTTTACCACTAGTGCCACCTATTTTAGAAAGTAATGAATAATTTTTTAATGTAAGTATATACCAAGCGTTGCATAGGCTCTACTTCCATTTGAAAAAGCATTTGCTGCCTTTCTGAAATTCAAGTTTAACTGAGCATCCTGTATTTTATTTGCAAAATCTGGGGGAGCTGAGCTCTTCAGGATATGAGAGAAATGTTCAGAGTGGGGGTGGGAGGCAAGAAGGAACCCAAACTGAAGACCTTTCTGAATGGCTGCATATTGTAGAGGCTTCCCATATGTTTGTTCCTCCTTCTCTTTCTCTTCTTTTCTTGCCCTCTGCTGGGCCTTGAAGAAATACCAAGAAGTTTATGTCCCTGTCCTCTGTGTGCATACTACTGCTAAAACAAATAAAGTCATATAATGAAATATGACATGTGCTGGGGCCAAAGAGGAGGATAAAAACCATAATTCAAAAAGATACTGCACCCCAATGTTCATTGCAGTACTATTTACAATAGCCAGGACATGCAAGCAACCTAAAAGTTCATCAATAGAGCAATGCATAAAGAAGATGTGGCATATGTATTTACAATGGAATACTGCTGCTAAGTCACTTCAGTCGTGTCCGACTCTGCGACCCCATAGAAGGCAGCTCACCAGGCTCCCCCGTCCCTGGGATTCTCCAGGTAAGAACACTGAAGTGGGTTGCCATTTCCTTCTCCAATGCATGAAAGTGAAAAGTGAAAGTGAAGTTGCTCAGTCATATCCAACTTCAACTCCATGGACTGCAGCCTACCAGGCTCCTCCATCCATGGGATTTTCCAGGCAAGAGTACTGGAGTGGGGTGCCATTGCCTTCTCTGACAATGGAATACTACTCGGCCATAAAAAGGAACAAATTGGGTCATTTGCAGTGATATGAATGGACCTAGAGTCTGTCATACAGAATGAGGTAAGTCAGAAAACGAAAAAGAAATAATTGCATATTGAAGCGCATATATGGAATCTAGAAAAAGGGTACAGATCAACGTGTTTTCAGGGCAGGAACAGCAATGCAGACATAGACCATTCCACATTCTACATGTGGATACAGAGGAGGAAAGGAGAGGGTGAGATGAATTGAGAGAGTAACACTGACCCATATATACTACCGTGTGTAAAACAGATGGCTAGTGGGAAGCTGCTAGTGGGAACACAGGGAGCTCAGCGTGATGCTCTGTGATGGGTGGGTTGAGGGGGGTGAGGGGGAGATTTAAGAGGGGATTACACGTATACATATAGTTGCTTCACTTTGCAGAAACGCAACATTGTAAAGCAATTATACTCAATAAAATAATAAAATTAAATTAAAAAAAAAAGATCAAGTTTGGTTAAACATGCAACCTTATCTAGTAAGCAAACATTCCTTAAAATACTTCCAACACACAAAGATGTGAGATAAAGTTGGGCTCCACCTGGAGCACTGTCAGTATCCTTCACATCCTTCAATATATATGTTGAGGTTTACCCTCTATTCCCTAAATTATTTTCTACAGGTATCAGCTCAGTCTCATATCTTTGGACTCAGTCAAGCTGGGTTCAAATATCAAACCTCAACTAGCATTTCATAAAGTAAGTCCATAAAGGTGGCCATAGTTAACCAGGCCACAGAAACTGGGGAGCCATCCCAGCAGTCCAAGGACACCTTCATTACTTCTGGGGAACATCTTGGGGTGAACATTCTCTTTTCAAAGATGCCAAGCACAAGGCTTATATTCCCCTATTCTGCAAATCACATTTGCAAAGGTTAAGTAGGCAAAATTATTAAACACACACGTTGAAAATACAGATTTTATTTTTTAAATAGGTATTAAAGTTTTCTATAATCTTCATGAAAGTGAAGGTGTTAGTTGTTCAGTCGTGTTTGACTCTTTGCAACCTGTGGACTGTAGCCCGCCAGGCTCCGCTGTCCATGGGATTTCCCAGGCAAGAATACTGGAGTGGGTTGCCACTCCCTTCTCCAGAGGATCTTCCCGATCCATGGATCGAACCTGGGTCTCCCCATTGAGGGCAAATTCTCTACCACCTGAGCCACATAAGCCTAGTCATCTTTGCCAAAATAAGATCATCAGTGATTTTTCTACTTTTGCCCCTATACCACTCCCAATATAGAGATTAATTTCAAGTGATTTATTAGTCCCCTCAGTGAAAAGAGGCATATTTAAAAAACTTTTTTTCTAAAAATAAAAATACATGCCCACAATAGAAAAGTTTTTAAATGAATTATTTGGAAAAATAAACATCTAGAATGCTTGCTGATAACATATTTCTTACTAGCTTATATATATATAACTTATACAATATATAATTACTTATAATCTTATTTTATATAAAATTTTGTACATGCACTACTGAATATGTGTTACACATACAATTTTATATTGAAAGACTATTCCATAATTCATCACTTGTCTGTATTTTAGTAAGTATTTCTGATCAAGACTTCCTAAGTTGGACCTTGTGTGGTTATTAGCATTCCCTGCCTTGGTTTCCTCTGGTTGTTGTGATGAGTCATAAATGCATTAATAATAAGTATAGCACTTATATACTACCTACCACATTATGAATTCTGAATGATATTAGCTATGAATATTTTTGTAATTATGATAAAATTATTTTATATATCATTTGAAGGCAAGAAGCTAGAAAAATCAGAACAAAAGAGTGTAAATAAAATAGAAAAATTCTAGTAGGACTGATACCAATTTCTCTGATATTACCAGAAATGAAATTTTGTATAGATTTCCAACATTTGGCACACAATAGATACCCAATTTATGCTACTGAGTGAATTAATCAATGAATCATAGACCAATGGCTTTTGGCTTAGGGATACAGATCATATTTTCATTTGTTTCCATGTGTAACATGTTTCTTTGGAAACTATATATATATATATATATATATATATATATATATATATAAAGCCACCAACTTCTTATGTCTTTGAAATCAAAGAATCAGTCTGTAGAACTACTTGCTTGATATAATAAAACAAAGGTTGTTAAAGTGGTTGAAATACCATAAATTTGTATTTGGGAAGAGATTCTTTCATTGTCAAACAAAAGTCCTTATAAAATTCTTACAAAATACCAAGTAATAGTGGAGGGGAGGGAGGGAAACTCCTAAACCAACTACTGAAATATGAGCTACTATTTCTGAATTGATAACAAAATGTTTAAATATGAAAAAGATTCTATTACAATAGTATCATAAAGAATAAAATACTTAAGACAAACATAATAAAATAGGCAAAAGACTTGTACACTAACAATAAGAAACATCGCTGAAACAAATTAAAGACACAAACAAGCAGAAAAACCTCCCACTTAATGCATAAGAAGATTTAATATTATTAAGATAATACTACTACCTGAAGTAATCTTCAGATTTAATGCAATCCCTCTCAATATCCCAGCAGTGTTTCTTTCAGAAATAGAACAATCTATCTAAAAATTTGTATGGAATTTCAAGTGATCTCCAAATAGTGAAAACAATCTTGAAAAAGAATAAAATGATAGGTCTCATGTTTTCTAATTTCAAAATGTATTACAAAACTGTAGTAACCAAAATAGTGTGATACAAGAACAACAGCAAACAAGAAAAATAATGGAACAGAAACAGCCCAGAAAAAACTCTTTCATATATTGTCATATGATTGTCAACAACAGTATCATGCTCATTCAATGGGGGAAAGGACAGACTTATCAACAAGTGGTACTGGAAAAATTGGATATTCACATGCTAAAGAATGATGCTGAACTCTTACCTTATAAAAATTAACTCAAGTTGGATCAAAGACCTAAACATATGCACTAAAACTATAAACTCCTTAGAAGAAAACATAGAGGAAAATCTTTATGACATTGGATTTGGAAATGGTTTCTTGGCAATGCCACCAAAAGCACAGGCAATAAATAACAAAATAAATAAACTAGACTAGTTCAAAATTTTAAACTTCTGCAGAAAGGATATAATCAACAGAGTGACAGGCAAATTATAAAACAGGAGATAATATTTGCAAAGCAAGTATCTGATAAAGGGGGAGTATCCAGAATATATAAAGAATTCTTACCATTCAACAACAAAAAACAATCTGCTTTTAAAATGGGCAAAGGGCTTGAACCGACATTTCTACAAAGAAGGTATATGAATGGCCAATAAGCAAAGAAATGATATTCAATATCACTATTAATTAAGTGTGAATTAAAACCACAATGAAATGTCCATCAGGATGGCTACTATTAAAAACTCCCCCAAATACCAAATGTTGAGGATGTAAAGAAACTGGAACCCTTATGCACTGCTGGAAATAAAAAATGGTATCACCTCTATGGAAAACATCATGGTGATTCCTCAAAAAATTAAAAGTAGAATTATCACATGATTCAGTAATTCGACTTCTGGGTATATGTCCAAAAGAATTAAAAGTTAGATCTTGAAGAGATACCTGTACAGTCATGTTCATAGCAGCTGTATTTACAATAACCAAAACATGGAAGTAACCTAAGTACCCACCAATAGATGAATGGATAAACAAAATGTGGTAAATACTCAGAATGGAATATCACTGAGTCTTAAAGAAGGACAGAAACTCTGACACAAACTAAAACATGGATGAACTCTGAGGAAATTATGTTAAATGAAATAAGCAGTCAGGAATTTCCTGGTGGTCTCGTGGTCAGGAATCTATGCTTCCATTCCTAGGGGCTTGCAAGCAATGCGGCATGATCAAAAGTAAATAAATAAATAAAAGAAAGAAAGAAGCCAGTCACAAAAGACAAATACCAAATACTATATGATTTCAACTATATGAACTACCTAGAGTAGTCAAATTCAGAGACAGAAAATAGCACTTATGGTTGTTGAGGGCTAGAAAGGGAGAAGGGAATGGGGAGTTATTGTTTAACTGTTTTAGTTCTTCAAGATGGAAAGAGTTATGGAGATTGGTTGCAAAACAATGTGAATGTACTTAACACTACTGATTGATTGACTGATTGAAGTCGCTCAGTTGTGTGCGACTTTTTGCGACCCCATGGACTGTAGCCTACCAGGCTCCTCTGTCCAAGGGATTTTCCAGGCAACACTACTGAGCCCTACACTAAAAAAGGTTCAGATGACATGGAGTTTGGGATGGACATGTGCAAACTCCTATATTTAAGATGGATAACCAACAAGGACCTGCTATATAGCATGGTTCCCTGGTGGCTCAGGCGTTAATAATATGCCTGCAATGCAGGAGACACAGGTTCAATCCCTGGGTTGGGAAGATCCCCTGGAGAAAGAAATGGCAACCCACTCCAGCATTCTTGCCTGAGAAATCCCATGGACAGAGCAGCCTGGTGGGCTACAGTCCATGGGGTTGCAAAAAGAGTCAGACATGACTCAGTGACTAAACAGAGGCTGTATAGGACAGGAATCTCTGCTCAAAGTTAGGTGGCAGCCTGGATGAGAGGGAAGTCTGGAGGAGAATGAATATATGTATATGCATGGCTGCATCCCTTTGCTATTCATCTGAAACCAGCACAACATTGTTAATCTGGCTATACCCCAATACAAAACAAAGAAGTTTTTTTTTTGTTTGTTTTTTTTTTAAGTTCAGATGACAAACTTTATGTTATATTATGGCATATTTTACCACAATTAAAAAGAAATACACGATAAAAAAATTTTAGAATAAATACAGAAATATTTCATGATATATTCTTTCTGGCTTTAAGTTTTAGGCTTCACTTCTCTCTTAAATCACTGTGCAAGTATAAGCTGTTTTCCCAACAAAACCGTAATTTCCATGGGATCATGGACTGGGGGCCTGATTTGGGCCCACAGTAGATTTATAGTACATCTTTGGTAGTTGGCACTAACAAACTTAACATAATAATGTTTGGTTAATCTTCTGTTGAGCCTCAAACATTAATACCCTCTACACTTGTTGAGAGTAATCAGCAGGCAAAGGAGAATTTCCATTCTGCAGGAACATCTATTTCAAAAGACAGAAAATCCTGGACAAGAGAAACTTCATTTAATTCTCTTAATGAAGTGCCCAGAGGACTGCTGGCACTTAATAAAGTCCTTACCTTTTAGGTCTTCAAGGAGGAAATGGTTTGGAATTGAGATACTCTATGCCTCTCCTATAGGAACTATCTGCTTTCATAAGCTGGACTATTCACTGCTGTCCAAATTTGCAACACACATTTTGCTTCTGAATCTTTGTTCACACTGTTTATTTCTCCTGCTTAGCGTCCTCTTGCCTCAACCCAGCAATGCTCATGTCTCATTCCCTGCAGGAAGTATTCCTTGTGATAAACAGTTTGGAGTCTGCTATCTTCGGTGATTGCTACCATCTATAATTCTCACTTGCTAGGATTTCTAAAAGTCTATTATTTATATAACCCTCTTGTCTCAATAAGACCTAGTCACCAGTTCTGAACAGACTATCTGACTGTCTTTTTGATATTTCCACTTGAGTATCTCAAAGTCACCTCCATATCGATATCCCTGCAAATTGAATTCAAAATTTTAACCCCACAACTAGGGCCTCTTCCGGTTTTCTTGGTCTTGATGAGTGGCCCCATGATACAAGCCAGAAATCTACAAGTCATCTTCATCACCTACTTTTCTTTCATTCTCAAGATGGGCCTCTGCTGGAATAAAGTTATCTCCTACTTATCTCTGCATCTACCAGCTTCTTGCTATTCCACCACCAACCTAGTCCAGCATGGTTTTAATAGGTTTTTTTATTATTTAGGTATGGTAAAGCCAACAGATGTCGCGACAACGGCCATTGAAGGATTGTTTCTTCTACTCAACAAATCCTAAGAAAGGAAGTACATGTCACACCACGGGTAGGGGCGGGGCACCCAGGCGATCACAGGGGTCAGTCTTGAGGCAGAAGGAGAGGCAGGAATTGTGGGCAAGAGCCTCTACTCTGGTTTCCATGGGAAGGAAAGGGTAAGGCAGGATCAGCAAGTTTATCATCAGCTCATTTGAATAAGCTCAGCAAGCACTGGGGCTATCATGGCTGTGTCTGACACCTGGCCTTGGGGTGACTAGGGCAGGTGGATAGTGGGCCAGGGAGTGAAAGCCCAAGAAAGAAGGTGGTTGGTGGTGTGGACTTAATCAGCTGCTCCCAAAGGGGAACTGACCAGCTTCTAAGCCAAAGCCTTAAAACAGGGTCAAGACAGCATTTAAACTTTATTACAAGTATATCACCCTGGACCATTTACTGTAACAGCCTCCTAAAGGTCTCCCATCCATCATTCTCTTCCATCTCTATAACTTCCCCACCCTCCCCTAAAATCCTTCAAAGGTTCCTACTTTCTCAGAATAAAGACAGAATTCTCTAACATGGTTTATGAAGCCCTGAATACCCTGCGAGTCTCACCTCTCACCCTGCTTCCTCTCACTGTATACTTAGTTCTTATCTACCTGTTGTCTACCTTGTCATTTGCTCCACAAAAAGGTACTTTCCTGCTGAGAAGACATCAGTTGCAGGAAATTTAATGAACATCCTAAATCAATTCCAGTTCTTTGACTTATTTTTACTTGGCATATTAAATTATGTTATTTAACATTAATTAATCACATGCTGCTATCCTTTACACAAACTTAGCTGCATCACAATATGAACCCGGAAAGTAAAAATCGCTTTTTATTGCTAGAGAAAGAGTAGGTTTCAGGTACACATCTGAAATCCGATTACTGAATCTTGCAATGAAATAGTCTGCTCAGAAAATCCTTGTTTCCAGGAACTTCCAAGCTAATAGAGGCACGAGTTTTGCTTGACTCCACCAGCCTGATAAACACCCTCAGGATCCGACTGGAGCATGTTAAAAACTCATTTCAAGATGAAATTTCTCCTACAGCATTTAAATCGTGGAAAGAGGATATGAGAATGTGCTTTAATTTCTTTTTTATTGATGCATTATTATCATTTTAAATAAAACATTTATTGAAGAGGCAGCAAATCAGTTTATTTGATCCTTGGATTTGTCATAATTTCTCTCACTAACTTGAACTATTTTGATTCATTTTACCAGCAGACAGAACCAGTCAATAAGTGATAAGATTCACTTAATATGTGACTTCCAAAGCCCATGATGCCAAAAACCAATCTGTATGAATGAATGGGCTTTGTGGAAAGACACAGGAAGAGCAGTTGAAAATCAAGTTCTTCTGTTAAAAAAAAAAAAAGTCCTTTTGTAATAACCCTAAATGAGTTTTATTTATCTCTGAACCTTTGTTTCTCCTTTCTTTCTTTCCCTTTTCTCTCTCTGACTCTCTCCTGACTCCCTCACCTCCTGGTCTCTTGACTCTCACGCTCTTTTAGCTGGTCGGTCACTCAGTTATCCAATAAGAAGTTAATGATCATTTTCTCTGTGTGGACACAACACTAGGCCCTGGGGATAAAACAGTGAATAAGACAGAAAAGAGTCCTGTGGTTAGGAAGCTCACAGTCCAAACAAGTGACCCACCAGTGGACAATTACAGTCTAGCACGGGAGATGCTATGGCAGGAAAAGTGTAGGGCACTAGGAAAGCACCTAGGAAGGAAAATCACCTGAACCCAGGGGTCACAGAGGGCTTTCTCAAAGAAGTGACATCTAGACTATGACATCAAAGAATCAGCCAGAGGGCCATTCCAAGTAAATTTCCATTTAAATAGAAGGGATGCTGACAAAGAGTCTAATGGTAAGTATTCTGGAGTCCATTGGCTCTTGTCTTCGGCCTGCCTAGTTTCTCCAACTCCCATCCAACCTGCAAACAGTTGCCAAATCCATCTTTCTAAGGCACCACTCAATGTCACATCTCACCTCCAGGATATTTGTGGCGCTCAAGACAGCATCTCACCTACCCTGCATGACCAGTCCCACCTCATCTCCTGGGATAATCCTCCCACCTTTTACAGACACCAGAGAAAACCCAGCGCTGGGAGCACTGATACCCACTCCTTCCTGCTAAGAAGCTCTGAAGCGCTTCTTCTATCTGGTCATTTCTTATATGAACAGAAAATTTATCGCTCATCTTCACTTTCTCAGTGAAGACTTTACGGATCCCTCCAGCCTGCGCTGACTCCCCTTTCTCTAAACATCTACTGTGCCTCTTATTTTGAAACCTCCTTTTTTTAACCCAACACCACAGTTTGTGTTTTTTTCATGTCCCTAATGATATTACAAATGCTTTTAGATCTTAAAAATCCTTTTATTACCTCTCCTCCTCACCACTCTCTTTGTTAATACTGTTAAGCTCAGAACATCTCCTGAAGTGAATGCAAATGAAGACATATTTTTACCCAGTTCCCAAAAGGCACGTGTGTGGGCTTGCCTCTAGAACAAACAGACCTGCTGCTGCTGCTGCTAAGCCGCTTCAGTCGTGTCCGACTCTGTGCGACCCCATAGACGGCAGCCCACCAGGCTCCCCCGTCCCTGGGATTCTCCAGGCAAGAACACTGGAGTGGGTTGCCATTTCCTTCTCCAATGCATGAAAGTGAAAAGTGAAAGTGAAGTCGCTCAGTCATGTCCAACTCTAGACCTACAAGAAGCAAAATATCCCTATTTACAGTCCCAGTTCCAACATCTACCAGGTGGCCTTTGCCTTCCAAAGGTGGAGGATAGTGTCTTGGATCGGCAGTACCAGCCCTACCCCAGCACGAGCGGGCCACTATTATCACTCAACAGAGTCTGAGTCCCTGCTCAGGCGCTCAGAAGTCCAGGCACTCACCCCTGTTCGCTTCAGTCCCTCAGTGTTCAGGGAAGGGGTCAATCTGATAGCTTTAGGCCCTTAGGAAAAGATGAAAAACGGTCTTCAGCTAAGAAGTTCTAAATGTCCATTAAAGCTCTTGCCATTCTGACCCCAAACAAAAACAGTTGCTCTCTCTTCTTTATTTTCAAGGATCAGCTACCTTTTGGCTAGCAGATGTGGCCTAGCAGAGAAAGAAATGAACTAGAAGTCCAGCTTTCCAAGCTCAATTCTGATTCTGCTAGTCTCTAGCTTAATAATTCTGGTCTAGTTTTCTAACATCTCTGTGTCACAATTTTCTCATCTACAAGATGAAGGAGATGGATCCACATAATATTTCAAGCCCCTTTTCAGTCTCTGCTTTATTGAGACACATTCTATCCCCCAGGGCATTTATAGATAAGCAGAACAGTAACTGATTAAAGAGGGAAGCACCAGACAACGTACAGCGAGACAAAAGAGGAGATGAATTATACTACAAGCCCCACGGATGAACATGAGTTTGGAAAACTATTGTGAGGGGAGGTTAACAGCCCATTCTGGGAACACATTTTCTCTCTAGAAAGCTGATAACTCAAGCAGTTTGCAGTTCAATCATTCAGCCCTCCTTGTGAACACAGATCTGGGTTCTTGAGAGTTGACTGTACAATTTTCAAGATCTCGGAACAGTTATGGATTCACAGTCAGGATAGCCCACTGTCAGATGATGAAACTGTACTGTAAGACTTAGTAAAATATCACCCTACTGGATTTGCAGGTAGCAAGGTTTTTATGTGGTTTTGTTGTTTGTTTTCTTTTTTACTGAGGTATAATGGTCGCAAAAGACTTGGACACAACTTAGGGACTAAAAACAACAGTGGATGTAACATTATACTAATTTTAGGTGTACAATGTAATGATCACTATTCGCATATGTCGTGAAATGAGCACCATAATAAATTAACATCCATCACCCTACATGTAGTTTTTGTTTTAACACTTCATAAGAATGGATTTCAACTTTGTATCTTAAAATCACAGATCTTGATGCAGTCTTAGCCTGAGATATGTACAATGTAATGATCACTATTCGCATATGTCATGAAATGAGCACCATAATAAATTAACATCCATCACCCTACATGTAGTTTTTAACACTTCATAAGAATGGATTTCAACTTTGTATCTTAAAATCACAGATCTTGATGCAGTCTTAGCCTGAGATGGGAAAGGGATATACCAGAAATAAACTATTTTCAGTGAAACCAAAGGGCATTTTCAGGAATATTTAGAGATGCCTCTTGGATGCTTAGGACATCAGGAATATTCCTTCAAGTGTTACTAAATAGAGTTAGCAGACAAAGAAATTCAGAACATGTTTTCTTAAAAGCACACCTTTCTGATATAAAAATATGTAAATATATTTATTTACTATTTTCAGATAGGAGCAGTCAGTAAATCATATCCCTTTCCTTCCTTCCTCCCTTCTTCCCTCCTTTCTTCTCTTTTTACTTAATGAGAAAAGGAAAATCTGACCTCTCTCTGAGCAATGTCTCTCCTTCTGGACTCCCTAGCTTTATAATTTCTCTCCCTGACTTCTTTAATATCTCTGAACCTTGATTTGTTCAGTATCTAGCATGATACCTGGGATCTTATATTGACTTATTTATTCATATTGACCTCATGCCAAAAACAATTTGAGGGACTACTTGGACAATAGTAAGTGCTAAAGAAATGTTAATTTCCTTCCTCTCCTCCCAGGAGATCCAACCAGTCCATCCTAAAGAGATCAGTCCTGGGTGTTCACTGGAAGGACTGATATTGAAGCTGAATCTCCAATACTTCAGCCACGTGATGCAAACAGCTGACCCATTTGAAAAGACCCTGATGCTGGGAAAGATTGAGGGTACACGGAGAAGGAGACAACAGAGGATGAGATGGTTGGATGGCATCACTAACTCAATGGACAAGGTTTGAGTAGACTCCAGGAGTTGGTGATGGACAGCGGGGCCTGGCATGCTACAGTTCATGGGGTCGCAAAGAGTCAGACATGACTGAGTGACTGAACTGAACTCCCTCTATTTAAATCACTCCTAATTTTGTTGAGAGGGAAGGATAAATTGAGAAGCAAGAAGAATTTGGGAATAAAGAGTATGGAGATAAAGTATTAGTGATACAGCCTTTCCCCATCTGAGAGAACGACACCCTTTCACAAGACACAGCACATCTGCAATGGAAACAGGGGGCTACACATCAAAGTAGGAGCATGGGCAAGTGCCTCTGTCTCCGAGGAAAGAGGAAGTTTTGGGCAGAAGGATGTTTTCAAGGCTAGAACAGCTGTCCATCCAAGAGCTCAGCTGCCCAAAGCCAAAATATAGAGTTTTATTATAATTACATTTGAAATTTATGCAGCCTTTTAATACTGCAAACAGCTAACCAAATCATCATCATGCAGGGCCTCCCAGTTGTCCTGCAGATTTGACCAGCTGGGCCATTCTGGAGTGACTATGATGCAACGGAAATCAGAAGCTGCAGATGAAGAGTGCTTCGGCACACCAACTTCAACACTCCGGACTGTTTCTCTATACATAACGTGGGCTAATTTAAGTTCCATTTTAGCTCTAGAATCAGTTCAGTTCAGTTCATTCACTCAGTTGTGTCCGACTCTTTGCGACTCTATGAATTGCAGCACGCCAGGCCTCCCTGTCCATCACCAACTCCTGGAGTTCACTCAGACTCACGTCCATCGAGTCCATGATGCCATCCACCCATCTCATCCTCGGTCGTCCCTTTCTCCTCCTGCCCCCAATCCCTCCCAGCATCAGGGTCTTTTCCAATGAGTCAACTCTTCGCATGAGGTGGCCAAAGTACTGGAGCTTCAGTTTTAGTATCATTCCTTCCAAAGAAATCCCAGGGTTGATCTCCCTCAGAATGGACTGGTTGGACCTCCTTACAGTCCAAGGGACTCTCAAGAGTCTTCTCCAACACCACAG
>SJXQ01000508.1:0-36536 GCA_006408695.1 Aepyceros melampus | reverse complement strand
CAATCTGATTTCAGTATTGACCATCTGGTGATATCCATGTGTAGAGTCATCACTTGGGTTATTGGAAAAGGGTGTTTGCTATGACCAGTGTATATTCTTGACTAAACTTTGTTAGCCTTTGCCCTGTTTCATTTTGTACTCCAAAGCCAATCTTGCCTGCTATTCCAGGTATCTCTTGACTTCTTACTTTTGCATTCCAATTCTCTATGATGAAAAGGACTTGTTTTTTTTTTTTTTTTTGGTGTTAGTTCTAGACGTTGTTTGGAATCTTTATATGACCAGTCAACTTCAGCCTCTTTGACATCAATGTTTGGCCTGGACTTGAATTACTGTGATGTTGAGTGGTTTGCCTTGGAAATGAAGTGAGATAATTCTGTCATTTTTGAGACTGTACCCAACTGCATTTCAGACTTTTTTGTTGACTATGAGGGTACTCCATTTCTTATAAGGGATTTTTGCCCACAGTAGTAAATATAATGGTCATCTGAATTAAATTTGCCCATTCCTGTCCATTTTAGTTCATGGCTTCCTAAGATGTTCACTCTTGCCATTTCATCTTGCCAGTGAACTCAGTGTTCACTGCTTGATCACATCCAATTTACCTTGATTAATGGACCTAACTTTCAGGTTCCTATGCAATATTGTTTACAGCATCAGACTTTACTTACCCAACCAGACAAACCCACAACTGAGTGTCATTTCCACTTTGGCTCACCCACTTCATTCTTTCTGGAGCAATTCATAATTGCCCTCTACTCTTCCCAGTAGCATATTGGACACCTTCCAACCTAGGGGGCTTATCTTCTGGTGTCATATCTTTTTGCCTTTTCATACTGTTCATGGAGTCTTGTGGCAAGCTGCTCCAGTGGACCACATTTTGTCAGAACTCTTCACTATAACCTGTCTTGGGTGGCCCTGCAGAGCATGGCTCATAGCTTCATTGAGTTATGTAAGCCTCTTTGCCATGACAAGGCTGTGATCCATGAAGGAGATCATATTATAATTTGTCATTGAAAAGGATTATGTACTGATATATGCTATCACATGATGAACCTTGAAAATATTATGATAACTGAAGGAAGCCATTCACAAAATATTGCATATTATACAGTTTCATTTACATGAAATGTTCGAATAAGCAAATCCAGAGAGACATAAAGTACATTAGTGGTTGCTTAATACTGGGGAGCAGAAAGTGTAGTGGGGAGTGACTGCCAATGGGTATGGGCTGTCTTTTTGGAAGTGGTGAAAGTGTTCTAATATTAGATAGTAGTGATGGTTGCACTATGTGAATTACTAAAAACCATTTAATTGTACACTTTAGGCAAACTGTATGGCATGTAAATTATATCTTAATAAAGTTGCTACCCTCCCTCTCCCTGCAAAAAATGAAATAAAGACATTTTCAAAGGCAAAAAACATCCAGAGAATTAATTGCTAGTACACCTGCTCTGTAAGAAATGCTAAAAGTTCTTCATTGTTGAAGAAATATGACACCAGATGGCAACTTACACTTACAGAAAAGAATGAAGAGCAGTGGAAATAATGAATATGTGAATAAAAAACATGAATCTTTTTCTTCTCTTAATTTCTTAAAAGAATATGACTGTTTAAAGTAAAAAGTATAGCAATGTATTACTGGATTTAAACCATATTGCCAGATTAGCTGTTTTTAAAAACATATGCTAAAAGGAACAGTATTCTTGTTAATAATATATCACAGAATAAAATAAAATGTAATTACCAAAGTTAAATTAAAGTGGAAGATCCCCGTGTAGGTACTATTTATGATTTCCAGGCTGGGAGCAAGTCCTGCTGATGTGAGTATGCTAAGAAACTCCTTTGTGGTAAACTCAACTTCAGATTGAAAAAACACTGGATTTTCTTTGGGAAAGAGAAAAACAAAAACAAGTAGTGATAATTTAATGAAGGGAAGCATGTTTTACATTAATTTAAAAATGAGAAGAAATCTATGAAAAGTAAATGCTGCTGAAGATTACTATCTCTAGTAATTCTAGTATTTAACTTAAAAAAATCTATTTTGAAAAGTACATTTTTCAAAAGTCAGTAAGCTATTATGCCAGTGTCATAACAGATTTCAATCCATCCTATAATAATATTTTCTGTCATAGAAATGGTCATAAAATTATTATATTCAATAAACATAGAATCAAAGCCTAATGCTATCACATATAGAAATTTCTATTTTATTAACATCATTATTTTGTGTCTAAATAAAAAAGAAGCAAGTGCATAAAGCAAAATAATTTCACTGCATTTTTATTGAATATTTTCCAGTTGTGAGAAGGTAAATGAAAAGGTAGTGATCATAAATGGATTTTCTTGAAAATCAATACAGATAAGACGAGCTTCATCTCATTTGGTTCTCCTAATAGAGGTCACTTTGGGCAAGTTACCTATCTGAATTTCAGTTTCCCTATCTATAAAATGAGGAAACATTCATTCCAAGGATATTTACCAAGTCCTTACTATGAAGCAGGCAGTGTCATTGGTGCTGGGGAAACAGAAGTGAACAAAACAGGCAAAAATCCTTGACCCAATGGAATATTACTCAGCTATTAAAAAGAATACATTTGAATCAGTTCTAATGAGGTGGATGACGCTGGAGCCGATTATACAGAGTGAAGTAAGCCAGAAAGAAAAACACCAATACAGTATACTTACACATATATATGGAATTTAGAGTGATGGTAATGATAAACCTGTATGCAAGACAGCAAAAGAGACACAGATGTATAGAATGGCCTTTTGGACTCTGTGGGAGAGGGAGAGGGTGGGACGAGTTGGCAGAGTGGCAGTGTAACATGTATGATATCATAAGTGAAACGAATCGCCAGTCTAGGTTTGATGCAGGATGCAGGATGCTTAGACTGATGCACGGGGATAATCCAGAGAGAAGATGTGGGGCGGGAGGGGGGAGGTGGGGGTCGGGATTGAGAGTTCATGTACACTCGTGGCTGATTAGTGTCAATGTATAGCAAAACAAATACAGTATTGTAAAGCAAAACAAACTAAAAAATAAAAATTAATAAAAAAAAAAATCCTTGACCTAATGGAATTTGTATACTAAGGGGGTTAACCGGGAGATAAACCCAAACACAAAGGTCTATCACTTCTCCACAATTTATTGCTGTTAAGATGGTATATAAGCTCCAAATTCTAAGCACCCCTTTGAGTTACTCATCACTGAGTTCTCCTATGGGTATGTGCATTGCATGTGTAAATAAACTTTTCTCTATTTTTGGCTTTGCCCTGCAGCTTGCAGGATCTTAGTTCCCCAACCAGGGATTGAGCCCAGGCCATGGCAGTAAAAGTGCTGAGTCCTAACCACTGGGCTGCCAGGGAATTCCCAAAGTTCATATTTATCTCCTGCTTAATCTGTGTTTCGTCAGCTTATTTTACAGGCCCCAGCCACGAAACCTAAGAGGGGAGGTTCAGTACTTCCCTATAGTACTTATCTTAAAGAAGATTAGCTGTTATAATGAACATGAAAATGCTTAGAAAAATGCCTGACACACATTAATACTTTATAAATGCTAATTATTATTTCTACCAATTCCTCTTCTAGAACTGTGCTGTGATGTGCTTAATCTCTCAGTCATATCTGACTCTTTTTGACCCCATGGACTGTAGCCCACCAGGCTCCTCTATCCATGGAATTCTCCAGGCAAGAATACTGGAGTGGGTTGCCCTGCCTTCCTCCAGAGGATCTTTGCAACCCAGGGATTCGATTCAGGTCTCCTGCATTGAGGCGGATTCTTTACTGGCTGAGCCATGAGGGAAGCCCCTTCTAGAACTAGCACATTACAACTATCCAAAAACTAGGTTACAATTCGCCTTCACAAAGGACAAAACTGAAGATTAGAGAGGTTAGGCAACCTTCCCCAGGCACATAGCCCATGTATGGTAGAACCAAAATTTGACCCCAGTTCTGTAAGTCTCTCTATGTCTAGAGCCCATTTCTTGTCTAAAATATGTGCTCAGAGACTCAGTCATGTCTGACTCTTTACAACCCCATGAACTGTAGCCCTCCAGGCTCTTCTGTCCATGGACTTTCCCAGGCAAGAATACTGGAATGAGTTGCCATTTCCTTCTTCATTTCCCATAATATTTAATCACAAACAGGAAAGACATGTGTGAATCAAAGGGCATGAACTTCATAAGAGCTGTAAATAATAATATAATGTTTGGCATATCAAGAAGAAATGGGGAACTAAGTCAAAGCAGACTTAAGGATAAATGTATTTGTCCTTATGGAGCATTTTTCTTTGTTTTGTTGTATTTATCATGGATTTTTAGACAATCTGTGCAATTTTCATTAACTCATATTTTTGTTAGCATTTGCTTCATGACTATCTTAATATTTTATTTTGTTGTGCTTTTTAAACTTTGCCATTATTTGAATCAAAGAAATCAAATAACCCTTACCCAAAATGACAACTGCAATGTGGTACTTGTTATAAAAGGAAAAGATTCTTTCCCAAGTTCATGTGAGGTAATGTTCTTTCTCTAACAGGCTACATCTGTCAAACTTCAAATGAACAAATCAGATTCATAAAAAAATGAAGATTGTTACAGCCAATCTTTTTTTTAAAAAGAGGAAGGAGTCATCTTAAAAAAAAAAAAAGAAAGTAAGTAAACTAACCAGGGTGTTCAATGGCTAAATGAAATATTTCACTTGATCCAAGGGAAATGAAATAGAAAGGATAGAAAGGATAATTATTTATATCTAATTTCACCTCCTGAAGTCTGAAAATAGTAGTAGATATTTGAAAAGAGTACAGTGCTACTGGTTTCACATTTGGACTTAAAAGGAGTACAAGGGATTGTAAAACACATGCTATTAGTAATGGACCTTACCAAGTCATCAGAGGAAAGATACAATTTGATCATTTCATCCTTCGGGGGAATCCTTCACTATCACAAGCAAAGCGTGCCTCTGTATCACCTAAATAATGCAAACACATATATGTATATTTTAGGCCATTAATGAAGAATTTCCATTAAAAACATATTTTCAAACAGGAAATATTTTTAAAAGAATAAAAATTATAATTGTATATTTTAAATTCACATCACTCTAGATAAAGTTAATCTCCCATTTTTTAATTTTAAAGATACAATTGCTGTTGTTTTTCAGGTGCTAAGTCATGTTCAATTCTTTGTGACCCCTTGGACTGCAGCAGGCCACGCTTCCCTGTCCTTCATTATCTCCCTGAGTTTGCTCAGACTCATGTCTATTGAGTCAGTGATGCCATCCAACCATCTCATCCTCTGTCACCCTCTTCTCTTCCTTCCCTCAATCTTTCCCGAATCAGGGTCTTTTCCAATGAGTCGGCTCTGTGCATCAGGTGGCCAAAGTATTGGAGCTTTAGCTTCAGCATCAGTCATTCCAATGAGTATTCAGGGTTGATTTCCTTTAGGATTGATTGGTTTGATCTCCTTGCAGTCCAAGGGACTCCCCAAGGGTTTTCTCCATTTGCCAACAAAGATCCGTCTAGTCAAGGCTATGGTTTTTCCAGTGGTCATGTATGGATGTGAGAGTTGGACTGTGAAGAAGGCTGAGCGCTGAAGAATTTGATGCTTTTGAACTGTGGTGTTGGAGAAGACTCTTGAGGGTCCCTTGGACTGCAAGGCGATCCAACCAGTCCGTTCTGAAGGAGATCAGCCCTGGGATTTCTTTGGAAGGAATGATGCTAAAGCTGAAACTCCAGTACTTTGGCCACCTCATGCGAAGAGTTGCCTCATTGGAAAAGACTCTGATGCTGGGAGGGATTGGGGGCAGGAGGAGAAGGGGACGACAGAGGATGAGATGGCTGGATGGCATCACAGACTCGATGGTTGTGAGTCTGAGTGAACTCTGGGAGTTGGTGATAGACAGGGAGGCCTGGAGTGCTCCGATTCATGAGGTCGCAAGGAGTCGGACACGACTGACGACTGAACTGAACTGAACTAAACTGAAAATGTTAAAGCTAGTTTTGAAAACTAATTTCAAAAGCATCAATTCTTAGGCGTTCAGCCTCCTATTTATGGACCAACTTTCTTATCCATGCATGATACTGGAAAAATCAGAACCTTGTCAGCAAAGAGATGTTTCTGCTTTTTAATATGCCGTCTAGCTTTGTCATGGCTTTCCTTCCAAGGAGCAAGCATCTTTTAATTTCATGGCCACAGTCACCATCAGCAGTAATTTTGGAGCCCAGGAAAATAAATTCTGTCACTGTTTCCACATTTTCCCTTTCTATTTGCCATGAAGTGATGGGACCAGATGCCATGATGTTAGTTTTTTTAATGTTGAGTTTTAAGCCACTTGTCTATGCTGTGTTTGGAACTGAGACTAGTTCTATATTGAGATATTTTTTCCTCAATTGCAACAGTTCTTGAATAAACTGTGGTATTACAGCTTTAAATACTGTCCAGCTCTGGTTTTCTTTGGCAGAATGAAGTTAAAGCCAGATGCAGCAAAGTTCTGAAGCCCATCATAGACAAGGCTAGATGAAGAGTGACTACAGACATCTTTTATAATAAGCATGGGTTTTGGTGGTATACGGACTTCCCTGGTGGCTCAGATGGTAAAGCGTCTGCCTGCAATATGGGAGACCCAGGTTCAGTCCCTGGGAAGATCTCCTGGAGAAGGAAATGGCAGCCCACTCCAGTATTCCTGCCTGGAGAATCCCAGGGACGGAGGAGCCTGGTAGGCTGCAGTCCATGGGGTCGTAAAGAGTCGGACACGACTGAGTGACTTCACTTCACTTCACTTGGTGATATACAATGGCAAAATGCTTTTTAAAAAACTGTTTAATTTAAAGATGAGTTAGGGATTTTTTAATATCAGATTAGGAAAAGTGTTTTAAATTTTCTGATCTTTTAAAATGAAAAATGGCTGTCAGGAATATGCTGACAGTTTCAAAAAAGTAAATCAGGACTCAATATGTCCTTTCAAACTGAAGGTTCATTGAACAAGGAACATGAAATCAAATACCTTACAAAGTGCATGATGTGGAGAGAGCATTTTGAATATAGGTGGGAAATGTTTATGTTATTATGTGATTTTGTTGTAGGAAATCTCATAAATATATTACCTATAATTAATGTCATATCTGTAATACTCTAGAAATTTGAAAATGGAATTTTTACTTGATTTAAATATCTCAAATGAAATTTCAATAAAGTTTGAAATTATTTAAATGCAAAAAATCTGATGTACAGAAAGATGGAAGCTTGCTAAAACTTTTTCAATAAAAACCTTTACAAAGTTGAAAGATGGAATTGAAAAATCACTTATCCTTAGATCGCTTATCCTTGTGCTGTCTTTGTGGGATACTCTTCCACATGCCTGCATAGACGTTTGGGGGACCCATATATATTGCTATCTTTCCTGCAGTGTTTTCTCTGACTCCATCCTGTGCCCAGTTGGAAGTACATACTCTTTCTTCTCCAAAGTTTCATAAGTTTGCCAGTGACTGTGTAATCTTAGTTTATATCCATATTTGTGTAATATCTAGTACATATAGGAAACAGAACTGATTCACTCCACAACTCATCGAATTCTGCAACACATTCATGTGTAGAAGAGAGCCTGAAGTGTCTCCATCCACTCAGTCAACAATTTTTTTGAGCAGCTACTATATTCCAGTTTTGGATACTATAGAAGCTATACAATCTGCACAAATAGAAGTGGATTTGTCTTATTCCTGTTATAAAGTTTAACACCATGAAAATCCTATTCTTCAATTTGATCCATGCATTAATTTCAGAAAATTCTCAAATTATTAGCCTATAATTCAGTTTACAATTCATCTTACATGTACCCATTCATGGAGGAAAAATCAAAAAGATCTATCCAAATAACTCAAGCTTTGTAAATATAAAATGCTCCTTAAAATTTAAATATTATATGACTTACAAGTAATGAAATGCTATAGCTAAAGAAAAGTCCCAGTGTGCACAATGATATTATTGGAAACTACTACATAGTTCTACCATATTGTGTTTCTACTACAATAGATAGTACCCAGGAAAAACTGGAAGATGAGGTAAAGAAGAAGTGCTAAAAGAAAAAACTGTTAGTGTTAGTGAGGAAAGGCTATAAAGGGGAACTCCTAAGGAGTTTTTCTCTATTTTAGAGAGTAAGAGTCTGAAACCTACCTTTATTATATGTTATTCCTGATGAAAAGTCAAACATGTTCAAAAGTAAAATCAGAACATATAAGTATGGCAATTCCATCTGTTAGAAGAAACAAGAATTATTTTCATTCATTTACTCTGAACACACTTTTTAGTCCCTTTTGCTATAAACAACATCATAGTAAAGAGAACATCTCTCTTTTGAATTAAAAATATTTCTCATTATGTGATAAAAGCAGGAAACAAAGGACTAAACTCTACACTTACTCCTTAGGTGGTGAGAAAGATATTTATAAATAAAATTATTGTAAACTAAAGAGCTGTGACTCAGGTTTTTCTGCAATCCATGTAACTGTTAGAGAGGCGTGATTAATTCTACAGCTGTATAAAACACAACCTGACTTGATAAAGACTCTGGGGATGATATAGTTGTACTTGATCTAAGATTCTGACTGCAATGCTCTTGAAAGTGACAACCCACGTGACTCCTAAGCATCCCTGCACATCCTTACTGGGTACCAAGAATGCAAGGCCCTTTTCTCAGGGTTGTGTTTGCAGCAAACAACCTTGAAGGATGAGGTAACATCTTCCCTGGACGAGCACAGGCTTGTTTCCATGAAGAATCTCCCAGCCTCGGTGTTATTCTGTAATGCACACCACTGTGTGTTAGCAAGTATCTGTTATGGGCCAAACTGTTTCCCACCCACCAAATTCATATTCTGAAGTCCCAAGCACCACATGTATCAGAATGTGGTCATATTTGGAGATGAGTGTCTTTACAGAAGTAATTAAGCTAAAATGAAATCATTAGGGTAGGCACTAATCAAACATGACTGGTGTCTTTATAAGAAGGGAAAATTTTGGACACACACTATACAGAGGGAAGATGATGGGAAGACACAGGGAGAAGGCAGCCGTCTACAAGCCAAGGTGAGAGGCCTGGGACAGTTCCTTCATTGTGGCTCTCAAAGGGCACCAACTCTGCTAACACTTTGATCTTGAAACTAAACAGGACTCTTTGGGACCATCTTGCTTTGTTTGGGACCCTATGTGGCCCCACTTTTTGAAGTAAAAGAGGTTTCTCCAGAAGTTTGCAGGTTTCTCCTGAGTCTCTAAAGGCTGGCTCAAGAGTTAAATATCAGGAAGTGTGATCATGAAAAAAAAAGAATAACTGTTGGGTGAGGAAACTGGTAATGATTTAAACAAAAGATTAATCAGATAGCAGAGTCAGAGGACCTTTAGTTCCTCCACTAAGATGTTTGACCACTGGAAAGTGACATAACTTATTCAGGTTCAGGTTCATTTTCTATTCAGTCAAATAGGGCCTACTTCAGAGGGTTGTTGTGAAAAGAACTGAATAATATACTAACACGTCCAACAGCTACTTTACACAGAATAAGCACTTGATAAATATTAGCTCTGAATCCATATTTTATACATTGAAGCAACCTCTTTATCCTTATCATATCATACTCTCCTACTCATCCTTAACAGTCAAATTACCTCCACTTATTCCCATTTAATGCTTACAAGTTTCATGTAATGGTCAGATATAGGGCACATATCTGGGCATTTCTATTCTCCAGCACCAAATAAATATTGGAAATTGTCCCAGAGGAGGAACTTATCTCCCTCACTATCTGGTATTTATATTTATCATGAAAGAGTGATTACACTATAAATTCACGTTATAGTGGGGCCTTTATTTCTTACTGTAATTTCCTCTCACTGGGATGCCCAACCAGTTGCACTTTTCTTTTTTATATTTTCCCAAGCTTTCTTCCATATAAGTTGACAAAGAGGAACCCAAATTGGGAGCCGAGTTTTCACAGCTTACTGGTTTAGTAGTTCGCTTAACTGTGGAAACTAGCCAATCAGCTGCTAGCAAGTACAGAGCATGCTTAGAAAAACCTAAAGGACAGGCAGTTAGAATTTCCAATTAACTGTCTCTTTCAAAGAGTGCTAAAGGAGGTCATTTTCTTTAAAAATCTTCAAGACATGGAGTTTATTCAAACCTATCATCTTTTATACAACATCCATCTAGGAAGGTTCAGAAACCTACAAGTGACTATCAACAAAATACTTCAGTCATCATGGGACTGAGTGCCTGAGGAGAGACAAAACTGATAAATGGTCATACCAGCTACCTACAAGGGGGTTTAAGGGAAGACAGTCCACCAAAGAGAACTTCATAACTGTGTCCAGAAAGAAGAATGGGACTTAGTAGGGAGTTGATTAGGGTTGATTGATTAGGGTTGCTAAGTAGGAAGTTAGACAGGAGCAACAAGGGAAGGCCTGGCTGAAAGGGATGCAAGCTAATCTCTAAACTTCATCTCAGACACACACAGCAGGGCTCACAGATATGCTACAAAATAACTACAGAGACTTTTCAACTCTTGCACATGTGTCCTAGGCACACAGTGGATATAAAAGACCACAGGGGCTTCTCCAAGAAACCTTAGGCAGTTAGGAGCCCATTAAGGGCTCATAAATATTCTACATCTAATTATAACAGATGGAATTATGGGAAGAGATAAACAACACAGCCTGCTGTTATACAACTTATAATTGTCATTCAGCCTTGAGCATATGCCCATCTGTATTCCCTTTCATTGACTGGTGGGTACAAGCCCTACTTTGAACCAAACATAACCAAAAGGAGAAGACTGGAAGTATAAGACAGGGAAGCCAAGAGGGTTTGCCAGGAAGGATAAGGAGGACTCCTTTTATTAGTTGAACTAATAAAAGATCTGTATGCTTGACCTGAATGAGTTGTAACCTGTCTGTTGTTCTACACCTTTTGGTCCATTGCTTTAAGGTTTTGTTGTTACAAGATAAGAACCAATGAAGAGAAATAAACCAACCCAACACGGTAAACAGAAAAGTGAATATACAAAGCAGAAAGACAGCAATGAATACTTGTGTTTGAGAATCAGTAAGATAAATTGCCAACATCCGCTGGATCATCAAAAAAGCAAGAGTTCCAGAAAAACATCTATTTCTGATTTATTTACTATACAAAAGCCTTTGACTATGTGGATCACAATAAACTGTGGAAAATTCTGAAGGAGATGGGAATATCAGACCACTTGACCTACCTTTTGAAAAACCTGTATGCAGGTCAGGAAGCAACAGTTAGAACTGGACATGGAACAACAGATGGGTTCCAAATAGGAAAAGGAGTACGTCAAGGCTGTATATTGTCACCCTGCTTATTTAACTTATATGCAGAGCACATCATGAGAAATACTGGGCTGGAAGAAGCACAAGCTGGAATCAAGATTGCTGGGAGAAATATCAATAACCTCAGATATGCAGATGACACTACCTTTATGGCAGAAAGTGAAGAGGAACTAAAAAGCCTCTTGATGAAATGAAAGAGGAGAGTGAAAAAGTTGGCTTAAAGCTCAACATTCAGAAAACGAAGATCATGGCATCTGATCCCATCACTTCATGGCAAATAGATGAGGAAGCAGTGTCAGACTTTATTTTGGGGGGCTCTAAAATCATTGCCTGGCATGCTGCGATTCATGGGTCGCAAAGAGTTGGACACGACTGAGCGACTGAACTGAACTGAACTGAAAATCACTGCAGATGGTGATTGCAGCCATGAACTTTAAAGATGCTTACTCCTTGGAAGGAAAGTTATGACCAACCTACACAGCATATTAAAAAGCAGAGACATTACTTTATCAACAAAGGTCCGTCTAGTCAAGGCTATGGTTTTTCCAGTAGTTGTGTATGGATGTGAGAGCTGGACTATAAAGAAAGCTGAGCACCAAAGAATTGATGTTTTTGAATGGTAGTATTTGAGAAGACTCTTCAGAGTCCCTCGGACTGGAAGGAGATCCAACCAGCCCATCCTAAAGATCAGTCCTGGGTGTTCATTGGAAGAACTGATGTTGAAGCTGAAACTCCAATACTTTGGCCACCTGATGCAAGAGCTGATTCATTTGAAAAGACCCTGATGCTGGGGAAGATTGAGGGCAGGAGGAGAAGGGGACGACAGAGGATGAGATGGTTGGATGGCATCACTGACTCAGTGGACATGGGTTTGTGTAGACTCTGGCAGTTGGTGATGGACAGGGAGGCATGGTATGCTGCGGTTCATGGGGTCGCAAAGAGTCAGACACGACTGAGTGAACTGGACTGAACTGAACTGAACTGAAGATAAATGATAGATGTATCTATTCTTCAGATTCTTCCTTATGTGAATGTTCTTGGTAGGGTTGATACTGAATTAGGGTGCCTTTGATTAGTGAGCTGATACTGAACTTTCTTGACTTGGTACCCTGACTGGTCATCAAGGTTACAGAGGCTATAATAAGTATGTTTTTAAATGGTGATAACAAGTCCTGTTTTACATTCATGTTTTCCTTCAGCTTCCCTGGTGGTTCAGACAGTAAAGAGTCTGCCTGCAATGTGGGAGACCTGGGTTCAATTCCTGGGTCGGGAAGATCCCTTGGAGAAGGAAATGGCAATCCACTCCAGCACTCTTGCCTGTAAAATCCCATGGATTGAGAAGCCTGATAGACTACAGTCCATGGGGTCACAAAGAGTTGGACAGGACTGAGTGAGTTCACTTTCACTTTCACTTTTCCTTCAGAATTCCTTTCACGTGGCCAGGTAGAATCTGTTTACACTCCCATCATGAAAGATAGCTGGTAGCTGGGTTATCTGTTCCTAAAGAGAACATGTCATAATCACATCTACCCCTGCCCTACTCTTTTCTGATGACTTTAACTTGAAGAAAGTTACTCATCAACCTGAAAGAACAGTGCAGAACTCAATAAAATATCTCTCCCAGTAGACATTCAGTCCCTCCTCCTCCATTAAGAGTATGGATTTTCTTTCAATCAGTTAATGTTGAATTACACTTTGATATGAATGAAAGTTCCCATAGCAGAGCTTTTATCTGTAAGTGGAATGCAAATATTCTTCTGGGAAACAAGACAGGCACTGGCATTTTGTTAGGAAATTAGAGGACAAGGAAAAGGGCTGATTGGAAAAAGATGTCTTGGACTTTTTCTGTAATTTTTCTCTGACTATAAAAGTTTTCATTATGTAACACTTGAAAAATATGAGCAAGTATAGAGAAATTAATTACCCATAAGCTAATAATCAAATATAACCACTGTTAACAATTTTGACATATTTCTACAACCTGTTCCCTACACATTTCTGTTTTAGGTAGGATCCTTCTGTATATAGCTTCAGTATATAGCTTTCAGTCATTGTCACTATAACCATTTTCTCATGTAATTCAACTTTTTTTTCAAAAACTTTCACAATTACATATCTAAAATAACTTGTTGTTCAGTCACTAGGTCATGTATTTTGGGATCCCACAGACTGTAGCATACCAGACTACTCTGTCATCCACCATCTCCCAGAGTTTGTTTAAACTCATGTCCATTGAGTTGGTGACACAGTCTAAACATTTCATCCTCTGCTGCACCCTTTTCCTTTTGCCTTTAACCTTTCTCAGCATCAAGGTCTTTTCCAATGAATCAGCTCTTCACATCAGGTGGCCAAAGTATTGGAGCTTCAGCTTTAGCATCCATCCTTCCAATGAATATTCAGGGTTTTTTTCCTTTAGGATTGACTGGTTTGATCTCCTTGCAGTTGAAAGGACTCTCAAGAGTCTTCTCCAGCACTACAGTTTGAAAGCATTCAATTCTTTGGCTCGCAACTTTTTTTTATGGTCCAACTCTCATATCCATACATGACTACTGGAAAAACCATAGCTTTGACTATGTGAAAGCTGCCTCTTGAGAAACTTGTATGAAGGTCAGGAAGCAACAGTTAGAACTGGACATGGAACAACAGTTGGGTTCCAAATAGGAAAAGGAGTATGTCAGGGATGTATACGGTCACTCTGCTTATTTAACTTATATGGAGAGTATATCATGAGAAACACTGGGCTGGAAGAAGCACAAGCTGATGTCAAGACTGCCGGGAGAAATATCAGTAAACCCTATACGTCAGCAAAAACAAGATCAGGAGCTGACTGTGGCTCAGATCATGAGCTCCTTATTGCAAAGTTCAGGTTTGCAATAGAAAGTAGGGGAAACCACTAGACCATGTATGACCTAAATCAAATCCCTTATGATTATACAGTAGAGGTGACAAATACATTCAAGGGATTCAATCTGGTGGACAGAGTGCCTGAAGAACTATGGATGGAGGTTCATAACATTGTACAGGAAGCAGTGATCAAAACCATCCCAAATAAAAAGAAATACAAGAAGGTAAAGTGGTTCTCCAAGGAGGCTTTATAAATAGCTGAGAAGAGAAGCAAAAGGCAAGGAAGAAAGAGAAGGATATACCCACTGAATGCAGAGTTCCAGAGAATAGCAAGGAGAGATAAGAAAGCCTTCTGAAATGAACAGTGAAAAGAAATAGTGGAAAACAATAGAATGGGAAAGACTAGAGATTTCTTCAGGAAAATTGGCGGTATTAAGGGAATATTTCATGCAAGGATGGGCATGATAAAGGACAAAAACACTAAGGACCTAACAGAAGCAGAAGAGATTAAGAAGAGGTGGCAAGAATTGGTACAAAAAAATGGTATTAATGACCTGGATAATCACAATGGTGTGGTCACTCACCTAGAGCCAGGCATCCTGGAGTGTGAAGTCATGTGGGCCTTAGAAACATTACTATAAACAAAGCTAGTGGAGGTGATGGAATTCCAGCTGAGCTATTTAAAATCCTCAGAGATGATGCTGTTAAAGTGTTGCAGTCAATATGTCAGCTAATTTGGAAAACTCAGCAGTGGCCACAGGTCTTGGAAAGGTCAGTTTTCATTCCAATCCCAAAGAAGGTCAATGCCAAAGGATGTACTGTACAACTGTGCTCATTTCACATGCTAGTAAGTTTATGCTTAAAATCATTCAAGCTAGCCTTCAGCAGTATGTGAACTGAGAACTTCCAGATGAATAAGCTGGGTTTTGAAGAGGTAGAGGAACCAGAGATCAAATTGCCAATGTCCTTTACTGGATCTAGAAAAAGCAAAAGAATCCAGAAAAACATCTACTTCTTCTTCACTGATTATACTAAATTCTTGACTATGTGGATCACAATAAACTGTAGAAAATTCTTAAAGAGATGGGAATACCAGATCACCTTACCTGCTTTCTGAGAAACCTGTATGCTGGTCAAGAAGCAATAGTTAGAACCATAGATGGAACAATTGACTGGTTCAAAATTGGGAAATGAGTAAGGCAAGGCTAATTATTATATCCTGCTTATTTAACTTCTATACAGAAGTTAACTTCTATACAGAGTACATCATGCAAAATGCTGAGCTCGATGAATCACAGGCTAGAATCAAGACTGCCGAAATATCAATAACCTCAGATAAGCAGATGATACCATTCTAATGGCAGAAAGTGAAGAGGAACTAAAGAGCTTCTTGATGAAGGTGAAAGAGGAGAATGAAAAAGCTGGTTTGAAACTCCAAATTCAAACAACTAAAATCATGGCATTTGGTCCCATCACTTCATGGCAAATAGAAGGGGAAAAGGGGGAAGCAGTGACTGATTTTCTTTTCTTGGGCTCCAAAATCACTGCAGATGGTGACTGCAGCCATGAAATTAAAAGATGCTTGCTCCTTGGAAGGAAAGCTATGACAAAACTAGACAGCATATTAAAAAGCAGACATCACTTTGCGGACAAAGTTTTGTATAGTTAAAGCTATGGTTTTTCCAGTAGTCAAGTACAGATTTGAGAGTTGGAACATAAAGAAGGCTGAGAGCCAAAGAACTGATGTTTTTGGAACGTGGTGCTGGAGAAGATCCTTGAGAGTTCCTCGGACTGTAAGGAGATCAAACCAATACATCCTAAAGGAAATCAACCCCAAATATTCATTGGAAGGACTGATGCTAAAGCTGAAGCTCCAATACTTTGGCTACATGTTCCAAAGAGTCAACTCTTTGGTAAAAATTCTGGGGCTGGGAAAGACTGAAGGTAAAAGGAGAATGGGGTGGCAGAGGGTGAGATGGTTAGATGGCATCACTGACTCATGCACATGAATCTGAGCAAACTCTGGGAGATAGGCAGGACAGGGAAGCACGGTGTGCTGCAGTCCATGGGAATAACAAAGATTCGGACATGACTTAGTGACTGAACAACAAGAACAATGACAATAACAATACAATAATTTCATTTCTGGATATTTATTTGAAGAAAATTTAGACAACTAATTAAAAAAGATATTTTTACTCCTATGTTAATTGAAGCCCAATTTACAATAGCTAAGATATGGAAACAACCTAAGTGTCCATCAACTGATGACTGAATAAAGATGTGTTATATATACACAATGGAATATTACTCAGTCATAAAAAGAGTGAAATCACAAATGGACCTAGAGGACATTATGATAAACGACATAAGTCAGACAGAGAAAGATGAGGACTATGTGTCACTTATACATGAAATATCAAAAACAAAACAGACGAACAAATATAACGAAACAAAATAGAGTTATAGATAAAGAGAACAAATTGGTGGTTGCTTGAGGGAGAGGAGTGGTGGAATAAGTAAATTAGGTAAGATAGATTAAGAGGTACAAACTTCCAGTTACAAAAAATTGAGTCACAGGGATGAAAGGCACAGTACAGGAAATATAGTCAATTGTACTGTAATATCTTTGTGTGGTGACAGATGGTAACTGGACATATCATGATGGATCATTTGTAACATATAGAAATATTGAATTACTGTATTGTACACCTGGAACTAATACAATATTGTGAGTCAATTATACTTCAATTAAAAAATATGTGTACACTGAAACAGTGCATTAAAATGCTAATGATGGCTATCTCTGGGGGGTGAGTTATGGGTGATTGTTGGTGTTTACTTTATGTTGATTTCTTTTATATATTTCTAGTTGTCCACAGTGAACATGTATGTCTTATAAAATCAGAAAGAAAGCCAATAAATGTCACTATGAAAACATTTTTTAAATAAAATTTTTTTAAAAGAAAGAATTGAGAAATTAAATTTCATTAAAAGTAGTTTCCTGCTGTGTGAAATGCACGTCAAGAGAATAAAAAAATATAGATGGGAGAAAATATTTGCAAAAGGAATAGGTGATAAAGAACTGTTATCTAAAACACACAAGGAACTCTTAAAATTAAAAAAAAATCCAGTTAAAAAATAGGTCAAAGATCTTAACAGAAATCTCATGAAAGAAGATATACATATGGCAGATAAGTATATGAAAACATGCTCCATATCATATGTCATCAGGGAAATGCAACTCAAAACAATACCATTGCACATGATTCCATTACACATCTATTAGAACAGCCAAAATTTGGAGCGCTGACACCAGTGCTGGAGAATATGTGGAGCAAAAGTGGCTCTCATTCAATGCTGGTTGGAATGTAAAATGTTACAGCTACTGGGAAAACAGTTTGGTGAGTTTTTAAAACTAAAACTAAACATACTCTTTTACCACATAATCCAGCAATTGCACTCCTTGGTATTTAGCCTAAAGCGTTGAAAACTTAAATTCACATAAACACTTGTAAATAGATGTTTGTCCTAGCAGTTGTATTCATAATTGCCAAAACTTGAAAGCAACCAAGATATCTTTCAGTTGGTGAATGAATAAACAAACCGAGGTACATCTAGACAATAGAATGTTATTCAACACTAAAAAGAAATGAGCTTTTCACAAGGAGGAAACTTAAATGCATATTGCTTGGTGAAAAAAGTTAATCTGAAAAGGCTAGTTATCCTACAATTCCAACTATTAATATATGGCATTCTGGAAAAGGAAAAACTAGAGACAATAAAAATATCAGTAGTTGACAGGAGTTTATAGTGGGGAGGAAGTGGTGAACAGGCAGAGCATGGCAATAGTGAAGATACTCTGTATGTTGTAATAATCATGAATACAAACCTACAGAATGCACAATACCAAGAATGAACCCTAAAGTAAAGTATGGACTTTGGATGATTATACATCAATGTAGGAAATTCATCAGGTGTAACACATATATGACCTTGGTGGAGGATTTTGATAACAGGGGCCACTATGCATGTGTCAGGGCAGAAGTGTATGGGAAACGTCTATACTTCCCTCTGAATTTTTCTGTAAACCTAAAACTTCTCTAAATTTTTTCTAGAAATTTGAAACAAATAAAATTAAGAATTACATTGTCCAAAAAAAGAAAGAGAGATAGATACTCAAATCTTACCCTCTACCCTCAGTCTTGTCCAAAAAACATGTGACATTTCAAAATAAATACAAAATAGCAGGAAACATCCATGCAAAGCTAATAAAATGGAAATATTTCAGCAGATAAGAATATTCTCCCTGGGATTTCCCTGGTGGTCAGTGGTTAAGACTTCATTAAGACTTCTAATGCAGGAGAAGCAAGTTTGATCTCTGATCAGGGAACTAAGATCCCACATGTCTCACAGCCAAAAAGGAAAAATTAAAAAAAAAGAGAGAGAGAGAGAGAGAGAGAGAGAGACTATTCTCCCTTCCCAACACAGAAAATACACAGAAAAAAAAAAAACTGTAACATAACATTGTAACCTGAATTAAAATGTTAAAACAAGAATTTGTACATGAAAACAAAAATTACCTTAAATAATAAGTTCAAAATAAATCAAACTAGAAACAGAGAAAAAATAAGATGTGAAATGAGAGTTAACCAAATGCAAGAAATGGATGACAAAGACAAAATAATCTCAGAAATTAAAGATTAAATTTCAAGAGGCCCAGGGGAAAATAGTTTTGATCAGAATATAGTAAGGGTCATAGAGAAGAGAAATGAAAACTATCAGGAGCACAAAATGAAATAAAGGAAATCATAAAAGTATTGGAAGAAAAGTAATAAACATAGGCAATGGGCAAAGGAAATCTAACATCTTCTCAGAGCAAAAGAAAGACATAAATATATAGACAAAAAAATCACAGAATGCCAACACAAAAAATGAAAATGGGCTCATATCTGGACATAGCTCATGAAATTTCCAGACAGAGAAACTCCCACTAAAGAGACAAGAATCAGATTAGCATAAGTCCTATGAGCAATACTGGATAATGGAAAAAATGAAGCTATGCCTCAAGGTTGTACAGCGCTCGTGAAATAATGAATGGATAAAGAAGGCATGGTATAAAATAAAAAATTTGAAAAAAATGAGGCATGGTATGTACATATATACACCCACACACATACACAATACAATATTATTCAGCTATGAGAAATAAGGATATCCTGCCATTTGCAACAACATGGATGGACCTTGAGGACATTATGACCTTGAGGACATTATGCTAAGTGAAATCAGTGAGACAGAAAAAGACAAATACTGTATGATATCACATATATGTGGAATCTAAAAAAGCCAAAAACTCATAAAAACAGTAAAATGGTGATGATTACCAGGGAATGGAAAGAGGGGAAGGATAGGAAAGATGTTAAGGTACAAACTTGCTATGAGAGTAAATGAGCCCTAGAGATCTAATGAACAGAGTAGTAAATATAGACAATATTTTGTTTTTTGGCTTTTGGCCTCAATGCACAGCATACAGATCTCAATTCACCGACCAGGAACTGAAAGCATACCTCCTGCAGTGGAAGTGCAGAGTCATAACCACTGGACCACCTGGGACCACTGGACCACCTAAGCTATCCTTAGACAATATTGTACTATAATCATCAAACTCGCTAAGAGACTAGATCTTAATTATTTCAGTCACTGAAAAGAAATGACAATAATGTTGCTTGATGGTGATGCTAACTGCACAACAATGGCCATCACATCACTACGCGTAAATGTATCCAACCAACATGTTGCACACCTTCGTTTTACACAATGTTATATATCAAATATTATTTCAACCAAAAAAATTTTAAATGTCTATTGATAATAACTGTTCATTACTTTGAGGAACTTAGCCTCTCTCTCTCGAACAAAGCTAGTGGAGGTGATGGAATTCCAGTTGAGCTGCTTCAAATCCTGAAAGATGATGCTGTGAAAGTGCTGCACTCAATATGCCAGCAAATCTGGAAAACTCAGCAGTGGCCACAGGACTGGAAAAGGTCAGTTTTCATTCCAATTCCAAAGAAAGGCAATGCCAAAGATGTTCAAACTACCGCACAATTGCACTCATCTCACATGCTAGTAAAGTAATGCTCAAAATTCTCCAAGCCAGGCTTCAGCAATACGTGAACCGTGAACTCCCTGATGTTCAAGCTGGTTTTAGAAAAGGCAGAGGAACCAGAGATCAAATTGCCAACATCTGCTGGATCATGGAAAAAGCAAGAGAGTTCCAGAAAAACATCTACTTCTGCTTCATTGACTATGTCAAAGCCTTTGACTGTGTGGATCACAATCAACTGTGGAAAATTCTGAAAGAGATGGGAATACCAGACCATCTAACCTGCCTCTTGAGAAATCTGTATGCAGGTCAGGAAGCAACAGTTAGAACTGGACATGGAACAACAGACTGGTTCCAAATAGGAAAAGGAGTACATCAAGGCTGCATATTGTCACCCTGCTTATTTAACTTATATGCAGAGTACATCATGAGAAACGCTGGACTGGAAGAAGCCCAAGCTGGAATCAAGATTGCCGGGAAAAATATCAATAACCTCAGATATGCAGATGACACCATCCTTATGGCAGAAAGTGAAGAGGAGCTAAAAAGCCTCTTGTTGAAAGTGAAAGAGGAGAGTGAAAAAGTTGGCTTAAAGCTCAACATTCAGAAAACAAAGATCATGGCATCTGGTCCCATCACTTCATGGGAAACAGATGGGGAAACAGTAGAAACAGTGTCAGACTTTATTTTTTTGGGCTCCAAAATCACTGCAGATGGTGACTGCAGCCATGAAATTAAAAGATGCTTACTCCTTGGAAGAAAAGTTATGACCAACCTAGATAGAATATTCAAAAGCAGAGACATTACTTTGCCGACTAAGGTCTGTCTAGTCAAGGCTATGGTTTTTCCAGTCCATTCTGAAGGAGATCAACCCTGGGATTTCTTTGGAAGGAATGATGCTAAAACTGAAGCTCCAGTACTTTGGCCACCTCATGCGAAGAGTTGACTCATTGGAAAAGACCCTGATGCTGGGAGGGATTGGGGGCAGGAGGAGAAGGGGACGATGAGGATGAGATGGCTGGATGGCATCACAGACTCAATGGACGTGAGTCTGAGTGAACTCTGGGAGTTGGTGATGGGCAGGGAAGCCTGGCGTGCTGCGATTCATGGGGTCGCAAAGAGTCGGACACGACTGAGCGACTGAACTGAACTGAAGCCTCTCTCTGTAGTCTGGTGGGAGGGCTAATCAAGAGTCCTTGCCTTGATGTAGACAACAAATTCACAGTTACCAAAGAGAAAAGATGGAGGAAGGATAAATTAAGAATGTGGGGATTAACATATACATACTATTAAATATAAAATAGACAACCAACAAGGCTATTGTATAGCCCACGGAATTATACATAATATTTTGTAATAACCTACAAAGGAAAAGAAACTGAAAAATAATATATATATAAAACTGAATCACTTTGCCATATACCTGAAATTAGCACGACATTGGAAAGCGATTATACTCCAATTTTTTTTTAAAGTAAAAACCAAAAAAAACCTTGTCTTTCAATAGCTATCTAGATTAATTAAATTAAACCCCTTAGCAAGCACATGCACATGCCTCAAGCCAGGACAAGCAGATTCTCCTTTCCTGAACCAGGAGTCACAAACAGAACAACAAAAAGACAGCTGATGGTGGGAGTCCATTCTTGAGGCAGGTTCCAGACTACATTGGTAAGTACATTCTGTATAATCCTCTCTGGAGCTGTCTAATCTTTATCTTTTCTTACCCTAGTTTATCAGCTTTTGAGTAAGTGAGCATCCCATTATCCTTCAAATAAACTTCTTGATTAAGTCATAAGTCTGTTTATACTGTAGGATCTGATACAACTAGGACTCAGAAAGTAAACTTGAAGATATTCAAAGCACATTATTCTCTTGTTAACGAAAACAACAGCAAAATGAAAGGGGATAAGGAACTCTAGGAAAACAAAATGCTCTATGTTAAAGCACCGCTTCAAATTGTTTCAAATCATGATAGAAGCCAGGGTGCTTTACTTTTCTGTTTTATTTTTTAAACCAAAGTTATACATCACATAGTTTAAACAGCCAAATAGTTCTACAAGTCTGGTTGCAAAAACACAGCAGTTCCTTGTATCTTCCACCCATCCAGAGACAATCACTTTCATTCTCCTGTAGTTTTGTGTTAGTTTTAGGCATTATTGATTGCCTTTTCACATCTATCTCTCTTCCATTCTCCCAACACATGTGAACCCTTTCTATTCCTCTATTATCCAACAATCTTTTGATCTGTTCATACAACTTTATTTCCACTCCTATTTCCCATCACTTTGTCTTTTAGCTTACTTTTCTAAGAATTTTCTCAATTTTGTCTTCCAAAGACTTTTCCTTTCCATAGATTCTATTCTTATGTCATGCTGTCTCTTCTGAGACAATATATTAACAGTAGGGTGTTTTTATTTAACCTCTTTACATAGATTCCTAAAAATCATTTTTTCCTTTTAATTTTTTCTGGTTTCAGTCTTTCAGTTTTGAGACTTTTCCAGCATCCTTCATAATCCTTGGTTGTTTTCTTATATTTAAAAGCAGGTTCTATGAAGTTTGGACTTTCCTGGTGGTTCAGATGGTAAAGAATCCACCTGCAATGTGGGAGACCTGGGTTCAATCCCTGGGTTTGGAAGATCCCCTGGAGGAGGGCATGGCAACCCGTTCCAGCATTCTTGTTCTGGAGAATCCCCATGGACAGAGGAGCCTGGTGGCTACAGTCCATGGGGTTGCAAAGAGTCAGACATGACTGAGCAACTAAGGACACAACTATGAAGTTTATTTGAAGTTCATCATTGGATAAACCATCCAAGAGAATGGTCTATCAGCTCCAAAAAGTGATATGAAAGAGTAGCACATTCTGGAGAATTTATTTCCTTTGGGAACAGTCTCAATGTTTTTAACTCTATTCTCTTTGGCATCTCAAACTTCACCTGGTCTTTCCATATCCTTTCCAAAGAGATGACAGGCTGCTAGCACTCTGGGGCATCAGTATTTAGTATTCAAGCATTCATCTCCACCTGTTTTCAGTATAGTGCCTCCTTTTTCCATATGCTTGACTTTGATCAGTCCAGCAACTCTCTGCTTTACCCTCTCCCAAGAATAAATCTTCAGCTACTCTCTGCGTGGGGAGGGGCAGCTGCCAGACTGCACAATACTGAGGATCTAAAAACTTCTTCCATGGGTATTCAAACAATCCTACTTTCAGTCCTACGTTGATCTCCACTTCAGGACATATTCGTTGCTTGAGTCCGGAACCCTTAGGGGGTTCTGCAGTACAAACTCCATTGCTTCCACTCTTGCTCAATGCTAGTTTAGGATTTAGCTTTCCTAGGTCTGCTAATTCAGTTATCATTTATCCATCTGCTTTCCTGCTTGCTAAATTTTGTTCCCATTGTCACATCTCTAGTTCTCTCTGTCCCTCTGGATTTATGCCACTTTAGAGATCCTTTTAATGTTTAGTTTATAGGTGTTAGAGTAAATATGATTATTCAAAGTCAATAAACAGAAATCCTAAATGTACCACAAATTTAATGAATTGATGTCCTTGTTGTTGTTCAGTTGCTCAGTCAAGTCCAACTCTTTGTGCCTCCATGGACTGTGGCATGCCAGGCTTCCCTGTTCTTCACTCTCTACCGGAGCTTTCCCAAACTCATGTCCATTGAGTCAGTGATGCCATCCAACCATCTGGTCCTCTGTTGTCCCCTTCTCCTGCCTTCAATCTTTCCCATTATCAGGGTCTTTTCTAATGAATCAGCTCTTTACATCAGATGGCCAAAGTATTGGAGCTTCAGCTTCATCATCAGTCCTTCTAATGAATATTCAGCACTGATTTCCTTTAGGATTGACTGCCTTGATCCCTTTGCAGTCCGAGGGACTCTCAAGAGTCTTCTTCAACACCACAGTTCAAAAACATCAATTCTTTGACACTTAGCCATCTTTAGGGTCCAACAGTCACATCCATACATGACTACTGGAAAAACCACAGCTTTGAGTATATGGACTTTTGTCAGCACGTAGTGTATCTGCTTTTTAATATGTTGTCTAGGTTTGTGACAGCTTTTCTTCCAGGAACAAGCACCTTTTAATTTCATGGCTGCAGTCACCATCTGCAGTGATTTTGGAGCCTGAGAAAACAAAGTCGGTCACTGTTTCTATTGTTTCCCCATCTATTTGCCCTAAAGCAATGTGATCAGTTACCATGATGTTCAATCTCTGAATGTTGAGTTTTAAGCCAGCTTTTTCACTCTCCTCTTTCACCTCCATCAAGAGGCTCTTTAGCTCCTCTTCATTTTCTGCCATAAGGGTGGTGTCATCTGCATATCTGAGGTTATTGATATTTCTCCCTCTTGATTCTAGCTTGTGCTTCATCCAGCCCAGCATTTCACATGATTTACTCTGCATATAAGTCAAATCAGCAGGGTGACAATATACAGTCTTGACGTACTCCTTTCCCAATTCAGAACCAGTCCATTGTTCCATGTCTGGTTCTAGCTGTTGCTTCTTGACCTGCATACAAGTTTTGCAGGAGACAGGTAAGGTGATCTGGTATTCCTATTTCTTTAAGAATTTTCCACAGTTTGTTGTGATCCACACAGTCAAAGGCTTTAGGGTAGTCAATGAAGCAGAAGCAGATGTTTTTCTGGAATTCTCTTTTTCTATGATCCAGTTGGAATTCCATCACCTCCACTAGCTTTGTATATAGTGACACTATCTAAGGCCCACTTGACTTTGCACTCAGAGATGTCTGACTCTAGGTGAGTGATCACACCATGGTAGTTATCTAGGTCATTAAGATCTTTTTTGTATAGTTCTTCTGTGTATTCGTCCCACCTCTTCTTAATGTTTTCTGCTTCTATTAGGTCCATAGCATTTCTGCCCTTGACTGTGCCCATCTTTGCATGATCTGTTCCCTTGGTATCTCTAATTTTCTTGAAGAGATCTCTAGTCTTTCCCATTCTATTGTTTTCCTCTATTTCTTTGCATTGCTCACTTAGGAAGACTTTCTTATCTCTCTTTGCTATTCTTTGGAACTCTGCATTCAGATGTGTATATCTTTCCTTTTCTCTTTTGCCTTTTGCTTCTCTTCTTTCTGAGTTATTTGTAAGGCTTCTTCAGATACCATTTTGTCTTTTCTGCATTTCTTTTTCATGGGATGATCACCACTGCCTGTACAATGTTACAATCCTTCATCCATATTCTTCAGGCACTCCATCTAGTAGATCTAATCCCTTGAATCTATTTGTCACTTCCACTGTATAGTCATAAGGGATTTGATTTAGATCATACCTGAATAGTCTAGTGGTTTTCCCCACTTTCTTCAATTATAAGTCTGAATTTTGCAATAAGGAGCTCATGATCTGAGTCACAGCCAGCTCCAGTCTTGTTTTTGCTTCCTGTATAGAGCTTCTCCATCTTCAGCTGCAATGAATATAATCAATCTGATTTCAGTATTGACCATCTGGTGATGTCCATGTGTAGTGTCATTCTTTGTGTTGTTGGAAGAAGGTGTTTTCTATGACCAGTGTGTTTTGTCAAAACTGTTAGCTTTTGCCCTGCTTCATTTTGTACTCCAGGCCAAACTTGCCTGTTACTCCAGGTTATCTCTTGACTTCCCACTTTTGCATTTCAGTCCACTATGAAAAGGATATCTTTTTTTGATGTTAATTCTAGAAGGTCTTGTAGGTCTTCAAAGAATAGTTCAACTTCAGCTACTTCAGCACTAGTGGTTGGGGCAAAGACTTGGATTACTTTGATAATGAATGGTTTGCCATGGATATAAAGAGATCATTCTGTTGTTTTTGAGATTGCATCCAACTCCTGAATTTTGGACCGTTTTCTTGACTATGAGGGATACTCCATTTCTTCTAAGGGATTCTTGCCCACAGTAGTAGATATAATGGTCATCTGAATTAAATTTGCACATTCCAGTCCATTTTAGTTCACTGATGCCTAAAATGTCAGTGTTCACTCTTGCCATCTCCTGTTTGACTACTTCCAATATACCTTGATTCATGGACCTAACTTTCCAGGTTCCTATGCAATATTGTTCTTTACAGCATCAGACTTTACTTTCACCACAGGATACATCCACAGCTGGGAGTTGTTTCCACTTGGTTCAGCCTCTTCATTCTTTCTGGAGCTATTTCCTTGTTCTTCTCCAGTAGCATATTGGGCACCTACTGGCCACCTACTGGCAGAGGGAGTTCATCTTTCAATGTGTGTTTTTTTTTTTGCCTTTTCATACTGTTCATGGGATTCTCAAGGCAAGAATACTGAAGTGTTTGCCATTCCCTTCTCCAGTGGACCACATTTTGTCAGAACTCTCCACCATGACCTGTCCATCTTGTGTGGCCCTACATGGCATGGTTCGTAGTTTCATTGAGTTAGACAGGGCTATGATTCATATGATTAGTTTGGTTAGTTTTCTGTGATTGTGGTTTTCATTCTGTCAATTGATGGAAGGTAGTAAAAAAAACTTGCTTTTGATACTAGGTACCTTCTTTATAAAAATTTAGATTTAATTGACATATAACATTATATTAGTTTTGGGTATACAAGATAATAATTCGATATTTGTGTACAATGTGTGGGGGGATGACCACCACAGTAAGTTTAGTTAACATCTATCCATTGTTTTTGATGGTCTAGAGATTATGACATCAGACCCACTGGACCCAGGCCCCTGGAAATGAACAGTATTTACACAACCATTGTGGCTGACATAACCTAAGGTGACCCACACAGATTCATGTTTCTGTATAATCCCCTCTCCCTGAGTGTAGGTAGGATCTGTGACTTGTTTCTAACCCACAGGATATGGCAAAGGTGATGAGATGTCACTCCTCTGATTAGGTTATATCATATGACACAGGTAATGGTAGGTCACTCCTGTGATGATGGTTCATTACATTACACATAAGAAGACTGATTTTGCTGAAGGTATCCTCCTTTTGGCTTTAAAGGAGTAAATGGTCATGTTGGGAGCTGCTTGTGGAGTTGGGCCATGCAGCAGGGAACTGTAGGCATTCCCTAGGAGCTAAGGGTGGTCCCAGGTAGTCAGAAGCAAGGGCCCTCAATTATACAGCCATAAGGAGAGACAGTCTGCCAACAGTCTGAACTAAGACATGAATTCTCCCCAGTTGAGTCTCCAGATGGAACATCAGCCCAGCCCACACTTTGATTGAAGCCCTGAGACTCTAAACGGAAAACCAGTTAACTTGTGTTTGGGCTCCTCAACCACTGGAAACTGTGAAGTAATAAATGTGTGTTGTTTTAGGCCACTAAGTCTGTAGTGCTTTGCTACACAGCAGTGGGGAGTTAGTACAGGTCACAACAAGGATTTCATTGACCTGCAAATAGAGACTGTTACCCAGCCACTCCAGGCTATTCTGCCTCTGACTCAACAGATTAAGAAGGAAGTTATTCTACTGGTCAGTGTGATTGATCTTGACTACCAAGCAGAAAGCAGTCTGGTTCTACACAAGATGAGTAAGCAGCGGTATGTATGGCTTACAGGAGACTCTTCCAGGGCATCTTTTAACACTCTCATGTCTGTAATTAGAGTCAATGGAAAGCTACAATAACCCAATTCAGGCAGGACAGCTAATGGGGCCAAATCCTTGAGGAATGAAGATGGGAGTCACCCCACAGACAAAAAACCATAATCATCTGAGATGCTTCTAAGGGTAAAGGAAATAAGGAATAAGGAATTAATAGAAGAAGACTGTTACAAATATCAACAACAACCATATGACTAGTTAAATAAATAAAAACAATAATAGTCATGAGTATTTACTCCTAATTCTACTATAAACATGTGTATATACATACATATGGGTTTCCCTGGTGGCTCAGCCGTAAAGAATCTGCTTGCAGTGTGGAAGACCTAAGTTCAATCCCTGGGTTGGGAAGATCCCCTGGAGAAGGGAACAGCTACCCACTCCAGTATTCTGGCCTGGAGAATTCCATGGACTATAGTCCATGGAGCCACAAAGAGTCAGACATGGCTAAGCAACTTTCACTTTCATATATATATATATGCACATTATTTGGATATATCCAAATATTTTTGTGGCTTTCCCTCTCTCATCCCCTTATCATTTAGCATGTGATTAATTATCATTAAAATACATCTCAGTATTTAAATTACAGGATACAAAGGAGAAGAGTACTATCACTGAAGGACTCTGTCATCTTCTGGGGAAAAGGTTAGCCTATTTCAGTTGTACAGGGCAGAACCATAGCGTGTAAGGCAGAAATGTGACTGTTTCACTGTCTTTATTTGGCCATTAAGTATGATTTAAGCAGCTATGTATGAGAGCCGAGTTGACAAGGACTGTGGTGCTTTTGTGGTGTGTCAGCTTGGCTACATTCCCCAGAGTTCTCTTTCTAGCATGTTTCTAGTTAGGTTGGGCTACAAGGGCTATTTTCTCATGAGCTGGAAGACAAATGGAAAGCAGCAGCCATTTTGTAAAGTCCATGTACCTTCTTCAAGTTATCCAATCAACCACTAATCTAGGTACTGCTGTGAAGGGATTTTGCAGGGGCAAAGACCCTAACTTGTTGACTAACAAAACAGGAGAACATCCTGGATTGACAAAGAAATTCAGAGGCTTCAAATTTCAGCTGTTGCTCCTGGGTTCCAGGCTGCTTGTGATCTTTTCTTTGTGATCGCCTGACCTACAGACTCCAAGCTTGCTTGGCCAACCCCCCACATTGCATAAATCACTTCCTTATAATAAACTAGTGTGTGTGTGCACATATTCAGATATATGTCTCTCTATATATATACATAGATAGATACAAAGACAGACAGATAATCTTCTGGTTTTGCTTCTTTGGCTGAACTCTGATACAATAATAATAAATGTCACCGACTGGTTTCTGACATTTAAACTGAGCTTATTGAAAAAGCATAGGTTTACAAATCAAAAATAGAGGAATCATCATCTTTTATAAAGTTATGGAGGCAATCACTTAAAGAACACAGAAACCATTAGGAAAGATGTCTCTGGAGAAGGAGACTAAGGTCAAAACTAAATGGAACCTGAAACTATAGATTTTCATCATTATTTCTTTGGCACTACTTTGTTACTACATATTTGTATATCTTCAAATAAAAGAAGGCAATGTATAATGTATTAAAAGAAATACACACACAGACACACACATATATAATCTATACATATAATTTTCCTCCCCAGTAGAGAAATATAGATTGGAGCAAAGACTCTGCAGTTAGATTTCCTGGACTTTTAATCCTATAGTCTTTGTTAACTGTGCTGTTTTGAAAAGGTTAATTATCCTTCTAGCCCTCAGTTACCATCTCTGAAAAATAGGGGTAATAATACTATTTATCTTACACATTATATGAGTGTGTGTTCATATACACTTTTGCTTTTCCTTTTAAAGTAGCTTACTTTACATGCTGTTATGTTCTATACTTTTGAATCTAACAATGCATCCTGAAGCTCTTTCCTTATAGCTGCCCCATTCTTGTTAGTGGTTGTCTCTTATCCCATTGTGTGGATGTACCATAATTTATACAACCAGCCATAATTTATACACAATTATGTGCTATAATTTATGTAACCATAATTTATATAACCTAGGACAGACAATGCTGTTGTTTCTAATCTTTTTCTGTTATAAAGAATACTCTCATCAACATATTATTTCACACATTTGTAAATATAAGATAAATTTCTGGGAATGAAATTATTGGCTTAAAGAAAAGTTCTTTTAAAATTTTACTATTACCATGGAAGCAATCTAGATGTCCATCAGCAGATGAATGGATAAGAAAGCTGTGGTACATATACACAATGGAGTATTACTCAGCTATTAAAAAGAATACATTTGAATCAGTTCTAATGAGGTGGATGAAGCTGGAGCCGATTATACAGAGTGAAGTAAGCCAGAAAGAAAAACACCAATACAGTATACTTACACATATATATGGAATTTAGAAAGATGGTAATGATAAACCTGTATGCGAGACAGCAAAAGAGACACAGATGTATAGAACAGCCTTTTGGACTCTGTGGGAGAGGGAGAGGGTGGGATGATTTGGGAGAATGGCAGTGCAACATGTATGATACCATAAGTGAAATGAATCGCCGGTCTAGGCTCGATGCAGGATGTAGGATGCTTGGGACTGAGGCACGGGGATAATCCAGAGAGATGGTGTGGGGCGGGAGGGGGAGGTAGGGGTCGGGATTGGGAGTTCATGTACACTCGTGGCTGATTCATGTTGATGTATAGCAAAACGAATACAGTATTGTAAAGCAAAACAAACTAAAAAATAAAAATTAATAAAAAAAAATAAGATTTTACTATTACCAAATCTCCCATCACTGCTGATGTGGAAATTAAGGCACACTGTTGCCAACAGCATGTGAGGGCCAGTGTCTCCACATCCTCACCTACTGAAGCTATTATGTCATGGAAAATATATTGTCACAGTATTTGCATTGCTTATAGTATATACTCTCTTTTTTTTAGAGGTTTTGCCCATTTATCTTGAATGTTGATCTTTCTTACTGATTTGAAGCATTCTTATATGTTAAGGAAATTAGCTCTTTGTCTATGAGGTGAATTATAAAGAATTTCCTCCATCTGTCCTTTGTCTTTTGACTTTTTTATGGTGACATGATTTTTAAAATAAAAGGAATTTCTCTACTATTCTGTGGTAATTTATGGTTTCATTTTTAACATGACTTCTTTGATTCATCTGGAAATTATTTTGGTACAATCTGTGAAGTAGAGATCCAATTTTTTTTAGATGGCTACTCAGTTGTCCCAACACTATCTACTGAATAATCCTTTTTTTCTCCACTGTTTTGAAATAAGACCTTCATTTAACTGCTGTGTATATTTTGGGTCCATTTCTGGGTTTCCTTTGGATTGTTGATTTACAAAAGTACCAGTATCTCATTGTTTTCATTACTGCAGATAAGCTTTTATATTTAGTATAGTTAATGCCCTTTCATTAATCTTCACTTTTCAGAACTTCCCTGGTAATTGTTTATTTTTCCACATTATTTTTAGAATAAACTTGTCCAGTTCCAAACAAAAAAACAACAACAAAAACACGCTGCTTGGATCAGTCACATTAACTTAAGGAGAATCAACATGATGATGATACTGAATTTTCCTATCTAAGTGTGGCAATACTCTTACATTTCTTTAGGTCTTCTTTTTTCACGGTGCTTTACCATTTCTTCACATGAATTCATGTTTCATGTTAAGTCTACTCCTTTATTTTAATCTTTTTCTAAATTGTGCAAAGTGGTAATTTCTTCATAACTTCTTCTAACTAGCTGTTAATTGAATATATGAAATTCTGTTTCTGTGCTTTTTGTCTCAGTGACCTCACTGAAATATTCTACCACTTAGTCTTTCAATTGATTTCTCGGATCTGCAAATGATTTAATCTCCTTCTTTTTTTTTTTTTTTGGATAGAAAAAGGTACAGAAGTTTATTATTTAGAGTGGCCATAACCAACACCAACAGAAAATATAATAGGTCTGTAATATATATTCATATAATAAATAATATATATGCAATAGTTCAGATGTAGCCAAGCAGGACGAAGTTATCCCCTTGTATGTGCAGAACTCAGATTCTCCTCTTCCCAATCTCATCTTCGGTCTGTGGTTCAAATCTCTCCCCTAATTCCCTCAAGATCTTCCCCTGAGGTGGAACAAGCTGGACCATGAATGCTCTGACTCAGGATATTTTAAAAAATATTTATTTATTTGACTGTGGCTGGTCTTAGCTGTGGCACTCAGGATTAATCTCCTTCTTTTAAAAATCTGTACTGTTTCTACTTCTGTCTAATCGCAATGGCCATACCTTAGGAACAAAGATAATTATGATGACTTCATCCTTATCGCATTTCTGATTTTAATGGAAGTGCTTATAGTATTTCTTTATTAAGTGTGATACAATTGTTAGTTTTCAGCAGCTTATGGTTGTTTGATTCTAGAGTTGCTAATCTGTTAAAAATCATTGCATTCAAATGAGCTCAATTCATCTCAGTTCATTATACCCTAGCATACTGATTTTAATCTAGACTCTCAGAGAGGGAAAGGGCTTGTTGTAGAGTCAGCAGCTATGTGGGATGGTGGTGGTGATATAAGATTTCTGACAGTAACCACAAATGCAGATGACTGTAAACTTTGAGAACCAAAAAAAACAAAAAAGGGATCAGGGTAAATAAGTCATAGAGAGAATTATAGTGAAGAAAAACTGAACCAGTTTTACAGATGGAACAAGATTCCTTGCAGCCTGGGGTTGATATTCAGACCAAAACAAGTTGGCTATTGGGAAATTACTGGGCAATATATTTCTAGTAATTTCTAGAGCTCTTCAGTTTGATCATCACACTTAGAAAGAAGAACTGAAAGCAGCTAGGGAAAAAAAGGAGAGAATACTTGCAAAGAAATAATTAGAAACACAATTGACCTTTCTTTAGTGATAATTAGGACCAGGAGGCAATGGAAAAATACCTTCAAAATGTTCAGCAAAATAACCATCAACCTATACTGTGTGCCAATCAAAACTCTCTCTCAGGAATGAGGTTAAAAATAGAGCATTTACTATCAAGAATTCCACACTAAGGTAAATTCTACAGTAGTACTTCAAGGAAGAAAATGACATGACCTCAGAAAAATGATTGGAAGTACAAGAAGGAATGATGAAATAAAGGGAAATATAAAAAGAAAAAAGGTACACAGCAATCCCACTGTTGGGCACACACACCAAGGAAACCAGAATTGAAAGAGACATGTGTACCCCAGTGCTCATCGCAGCACTGTTTACAATAGCCAGGACATGGAAGCAGCCTAGATGTCCATCAGCAGATGAATGGATAAGAAAGTTGTGGTGCATATACACAATGGAATATTTCTCAGCTATTAAAAAGAATGCATTTGAGTGGATGAAACTGGAGTCTATCATACAGAGTGAAGTAAGTCAGAAAGAAAAACACCAGCACAGTGTATCAACGGATATATATGGAACTTAGAAAGATGGTAAAGATGACCCTAGATGTGAGACAGCAAAAGAGACACAGATATAAAGAACAGACTTTTAAACTCTGTGGGAGAAGGCAAGGGTGGAATGATTTGAGAGAATAGCATTGGAACATGTATATTACCATATGTGAAATAGATCTCCAGTCCAGGCTCGATGCATGAGACAGGGAGCTCAGGGCTGATGCACTGGGATGACCCTGAGAGATGAGATGGGGGGAAGGTAGGGGGGGGTTCAGGATGGGGACACATGTACATCCATGGCTGATTCATGTGAATCTATGGCAAAAACCACTACAATATTGTAAAGTAATTGGCCTCCAATTAAAATACATAAATTAATTTACAAAAATAAAAGGTAGTGTTCTTCAGTTTAGTTCAGTTCAGTCGCTCGGTCGTGTCTGACTCTTTGCGACTCCATGAATCACATCACGCCAGGCCTCCCTGTCCATCACCAACTCCTGGAGTTCACTCAAACTCATGTCCATCGAGTCAGTGATGCCATCCAGCCATCTCATCCTCTGTCATCCCCTTCTCCTCCTGCCCCCAATCCCTCCCAGCATCAGAAAAGTGTTCTTAGATGCAACTAATTTTGATTTTGAATTTAGGAGTCATCTGAAAGGATATTTTGTGACCCACACAATTGCTGGGAAGGCTCACAGGAGCCAAGACCACAACCAAAGTATTGTTCCATAGTACAGTCCATGAGCACATTTTGCTGCTGCAACCAAAACACTGAAAGCCTGCAGCTTGCTGCATGACCTCCAATGACCAAATGTCAGATACTACCTCTGCAGACAGGATGTTCCTGGAATTATCTACTGCTCCTGCTTCTTTTTGTCATAAACTCTGCATCAAAGTTGATGTGGGCGCCCCTAACTGATCAAACCTAGGTCATATGCCTGGGATGTATGGCTCAGTGGTAAAGAATCCACCTGCCAAAGCAGGAGATGCAGGTTTGATCCCTGGGTCAGGAAGATCCCCTGGAGAAGGAAATGGTAACACAGTTTAGTATCCTTGCCTGGAAAATCCCATGGACAGAGGAGGGTGGGTTGCAAAAGACTTGGACACAATTTAGCAACTAAACAACAACAGAATTGCAAGGAAGGCTGAGATACCAACTATGTAGCATTTTGGGTTACATTTCACAAAAAGACTTCTATGTAATAATGTCCTAAACATTGGTATATGGGGTGCTGAGCAACCCAACACATCTGACAATGTCCACTACAGGCAGAAAATTTTAAATTAGATCAGACCATTGTCATAAAAAATAAAACCAATAGGACAAAGCCATCACTAAGGCAGAATGTTTTAGCTAAGATTTTTAAAATAACTAAGACTGTTGTGAGCAGAGTGAGAGACATAATTTAAATAAAATATTTTATTGGAAAAATCACAGCTGAAAAACCCTTGAAAGTGGAAAACCCCAAGTAGATATCCAGAAAGTGGAGAAGTTCCAGGGAAAATCCCCTTGTTTGTGCCAAAGTATTATGCCTCCCTACATGGAACAACTGATTGGTTCAAGATTGAGAAATGAGTACAACAGCTGTCACCCTATTTGTCAGCTGTCACCCTATTTGTTTAACCTATATGCTGAGCACATCACGAGAAAAGCCAGGCTGGATGAGTTACAAGCTGGAATCAAGATAGGTGGGAGAAACATCAACAACTTTAGATATGAGGGTGATATCACTCTAATGGCAAAAAGCAAAGAGGAACTAAAGAGTCTCTGGAGGAGGTGAAGGACGAGAGTGACAGAGCTGGCTTAAAACTAAATATTAAATAAACTAAGATCATGGCATCTGGCCCCATTACTTCACGGCAAATAGAAGGGGAAAAGGTGAAAGTAGTGACAGATTTCCTCTTCTTGGGCTCTAAAATCACTGTGGATGGTGACTGCACCCATGAAATCAGAAGACGATTGCTTCTTGGCAAGAAAGCTATGACAAACCTAGATAGTGTGTTGAAAAGCAGAGACATTACTCTGCCAACAAAGGTCCATATAGTCAAGGCTATGGTCTTCCCAGTGGTCCCGTATGGTTTTGAGAGTTGGACTGTAAAGAATGCAGAACGCTAAAGAATTGTTGCCTTTGAACTGTGGTGCTGGAAAAGACTCCTGAAAGTCCCTTGGGCAGACCAAGATTGCTTTAAAAGGTGAGGGGGGAGCACAGAACTATAGGTTGTAAAAAGCAGGTACGGCAATGCACTGAAGAGTAGGCAGGTGCGGTATAACACCAAAGCAATAAGCAGAAATTCAGAAAAGTTGGATTGGGGCAAGAACTGGCAATAACAAACACTGAAAAGTAATCATGAAATCATATATGGTAAGACACTGGCATTTTTATAAAGAGAGACAAAAAAGAACTCTTTGTGTTAATTTTCAAAAAATTTTAATAATTACTTGATTTACTCATTCATTAAAAAATATTTAAAGATCTAAACATAAGACCAGAAACTATAAAACTCCTAGAGGAGAACATAGGCAAAACACTCTCCAACATAAATCACAGCAGGATCCTCTATGACCCACCTCCCAGAATATTGGAAATAAAAGCAAAAATAAACAAATGGGACCTAATTAAACTTAAAAGCTTCTGCACAACAAAGGAAACTATAAGCAAGGTGAAAAGAAGGCCTTCAGAATGGGAGAAAATAATAGCAAATAAAGCAACTGACAAACAACTAATCTCAAAAATATACAAGCAACTCCTGCAGCTCAACTCCAGAAAAATAAATGATCCAATCAAAAAATGGGCCACTACAAATGGCTAACAAACACAAGAAAAGATGCTCAACATCACTCATTATCAGAGAAATGCAAATCAAAACCACAATGAGGTACCATTTCATACCAGTCAGAATGGCTGTGATCCAAAAATCTACAAGCAATAAATGTTGGAGAGGGTGTGGAGAAAAGGGAACCCTCTTACACTGTTGGTGGGAATGCAAACTAGTACAGTCACTATGGAGAACAGTGTGGAGATTCCTTTAAAAATTGCAAATAGAACTGCCTTATGACCCAGCAATCCCACTGCTGGGCATACACACCGAGGAAACCAGAAGTGAAAGAGACACGTGTACCCCAATGTTCATCGCAGCACTGTTTATAATAGCCAGGACATGGAAGCAACCTAGATGTCCATCAGCAGATGAATGGATAAGACAGCTGTGGTACATATACACAATGGAGTATTACTCAGCCATTAAAAAGA
>SJXQ01000507.1:0-13028 GCA_006408695.1 Aepyceros melampus | reverse complement strand
GTATTGTTTTTGTTTTGGCTCCATCCCTTCATTCTTTCTGGAGTATTTCTCCACTGATCCAGTAGCATATTGGGCACCTACCGATCTGGGGAGTTCATCTTTCAGTGCTCTATCTTTTTGCCTTTTCATACTGTTCATGGGGTTCTCAAGGCAAGAATACTGAAATGGTTTGCCATTCCCTTCTCCAGTGGACCACATTCTGTCAGATCTCTCCACCACCATGACTCATCCATCTTGGGTGACTCCACATGGCATGGCTTAGTTTCACTGATTGCCTTCTTACTGTTTTACATTTTGGTACCTTCTCATCTATCTTCGCTTGGCAGAAAGAGTGAAATAGCTCTATTCCTCTTTTTATAAAGACGAAATATTATGGGGACATGACCTAATTACCTCCCGAAGGCCCCATCTCCTGAGACATCGCAAGGATGCAGGCCATAACAACAGTTGCTCTTGGTATTTATCCTCAGCTGAATTAGTTAGAATATGCAAGGTGCTGTGCATTTCCATTGTTTTTATATAATTTATCCTGTTTAATTACTATAAATATTCACCAACTTTATAAACAGTTGTTGAATCAACTATAGGAAAATTTTCAAAAAATCCAATATGTTGCTTGGTCAAAGACATACAAATCTACTTGGCAAATTGGAGCTATGTTAAAACTCAGTTAATTCTCCACCATTGAAATCATTAATAGGACATTATAAAATTAATCACAAGCTCATTTAATGTTCTTTGACTAATATTTATTGAATGTGCCTCTCTTTTCTCAGCAGACATCTCTAAATTCATTATCTGATGAATAGACATATCATAAATCAAATCTGTTCAAATGACTGATCATTGATGTACCATTATTATCACTTCCAAAATGTTTTGAGCTTTTTGAAATATAAATTACCATACATGGTTTACAAAATACTCCAGGTCACCTTATGACTATATCAGGACATTTTGACTGCATATTATTTCTGGGGGAAAATTTGTATTAATTATCCTAAAAATTAATCCATTTTGACATATATCTTTTGAAATACTCAAAATTGTTTAATAGAGAAGTTTATCTGGAAACACCTGTAGTTATTTTCCTAATTAGTAAAAATCTTAAAGGAATATTTAGCACTTAATAAGAGTATTAGTCATAGAATCCTTCCCCCTTTTCCTTCTCACAGCCAAAATAACCAAGTATATTTAAATTACAGACATTTTTGAAAATAAAATAAATGCCTTCATGATATAAGTAAAAGTAACTGTAATAGAAAGACAGTGATGGGGACTTTCCTTGTGCTCCAATGGTTAAGAATCTGTCTGCCAAGGCAGGGGACACAGATTTGATCTCTGGTCCAGGAAGATCCAACATGCCACTCAGCAGCTAAGCCTGTGTACCACACCTACTGACCCAGGGCTCTGGAGCCTGCAAGTTGCACCTGCTGAAGCCTGTGCACCTAGAGCCTGTGCTCTACAGCAAGAGAGAAGCCCCCGCAAACAGCTAGAGAGAGCCATGCACAGCAGTGAAGAGCCAGCACAGACAAAATACATTTTAAAAAATTAAAAAAAAATTTAAAGACTGATAAATTGAAAATACACTGGCAACACATGACAAAAACATTAATTTTATGAGGAGAAGAATTTATAGGGCTCTAAATAAAGAATACAAGGGAACATTAGACATGAAAAAGTTAGCTTTATTTATAAGAAGATTAAATCTTACACTTGGTTTTATCTAGGAAAATCTGGTGATTCAGGAATATTAGAAATGGGTGGAGATTGTAATACGGGTGGGGCGGGCACACAGTCAAAATTACAAGACCCTTAGCCCAGGGGTTAGAGGTTATGCTCTGCCATGGGGCAATCTATCAGCATCCTCTCAAGAGAGTGTGGTGAGAATCGGACAGAGGCCTTCTCCACGTGCTCTCCAGGCCCTCAGGCCTCAGGGCCGGTGGGTGAGGCGAGGGCCCAGGACAGTCTGAGGACTGTCTCCCACAGAGCTCCAGAGCCCTCACCATGGGTTCCCATTGGTCAGTCCAGGCCTCAAAGTAGCCCTGACCTCTACCCATCCCTACCTCCATGGCCTGTAGGCAGTAGCAGTCCACTTGGGCAGTGGTCCCCAGAGCCCTTGGCAGCTGGAAGATATGACACTGGCTATTAAGTTAAGAGCTTCATCAGCTTCTACTTCTCCATTCACATTTCCACACTTGGTACAGCACTGATCAGTTGTCCACCCCCAGGAGACGGCGGGAGGTTAGGGTTGAAGTGCAGGGATCTTACACATCATTACTTCCGGCTCGCCTCTGTGGTTGGGACCTCTCTCAAAGAGGGTAATTGTTGTGAACTGGGGATTAACTCAACTGATATTTGCTACAAGAGATTCTCTCCAGTTTAAATGAAAAGCCTGAGGTGCCAGGCTGGGTCCCGGGCACCAGGCTCACTCAGTGGTAAAGGTTGGGTGGGGTCTGGGGACCTGACTCTGAGGCTGCTGCCCACTGAGACCTGCCGCCTCAGCCAGGGCTGAGGACCCCTCCTCTTGGCCTGGGCCTGGACCTCAAAGGTAGAGGGTGGTGCCTTGAGACTTGACCCTTTCTTGTCAGAACTGAGAGTAGCATTTGTTTTGGTGGAGGTTTACAGGAACATCATGTCCTGACCTCAAGAACAAAGGCTCTGACACCAGAAGTAACCAGGCCACTCTCAGCTTTCCTAGAAAAGGGCTTTTCTGAAAGCTTTCGGGGAACTCAGGTTTGTTCATTTTTTTGTCTTTTCTCTTTGTGTGGCCCTGAAATAAGGCTTTCTCTGCTCTAGATTCCTGATGTTTTGATATTGTTTGGCCTCACTGTGTGTTAGGAACACAAACTTGTGATCAGTACCAAGATGATATTCTTATCAAGAAAGAATCTCTTTTTATTCTCAGTGGGTTAGCACTGTCCCTCCTCACCCTGAAATGTTCAATACGATCTATGTTTTGGGGGAAGGCCATTTTCTGTCATATAAATTATTTTCTTAATCAGAGAGAATGTGTGAGCCTGAGATTCAAATTTGGAAATAAAATGCTTATTCTGAAATACCAAACTTGTCCACAGAAGCACCGTTTCTGGACGGTAGCAGTTGGACTCATCCTGTGCAGACTCCAGGTCACTCTGAAAGTTCTGTGATGTATCTTCGCCATGGTAATGTGATAACACACATTCTGCATTTTATACCAACTGCCACTTTGTGAGTTGAGAGGTTCACATATGATGGCAAGTGAGAAGGGCTCATCTTCAACCTTGAGAACTTGAAAATGGGCAACCTGAACTGTAGTTCCGAAGGTAGGTTCCTACTGATCCTCTGAAGGGTGTTCCTTCAAATGGCCCGGTTAACTATTATTGATGTACTTTTCTCATCTTTTTTTTTTTCCATCACTCTAATTTATCTACAGAGTTATAAATGTATTTTATAGCTTTGTTTTATTCCTTAAATTATATTTTTGATTCTTATGTCAGCTGGTTGCCAGAAATATCTTCCTAAATTTAGAAAAATGTACAATTTCCAAGTGCCAGTTTTGTACAGAGTCTACCAGAGAACAGATGGAAAGAACTGAAGCAGGAGAACCATGATGTCTCCCCCAAAATGGACATTACAGGAAAAGGGAATTACAGCTCAACTCTTCTAAATGTAGCTGCCAAAATCTACAAGTACTAGCAGTGTAAATCCAGAGACGTTTAAAAAGGAAAGAAACTGGGATTTGCTGGTGGGATTTCCCTGGGTAAATGTGGACAGGATCACTGGCTGGCTGTTGCCGAGGAGTTTGGGGAGACAGGGTGGTGCTGTCGGGTTAGGATGAATATTTGGTCACTCAGGGAAGGAGGGTCTGCCTGTTAATCCTCAAGGAGAATCTTGGACTGTGATCTCCAAGCTGTGAGTATGGAAATGTTTTCCAAAAGAATATGGGGCTCTGTCGTCTTCCACTACAGAGGCTAGAGTGTGATGAGGAGTTGATAGAGTCAGAAGTTTAGTGAGAAAAGATGAATTCCTGCCCATTCTTAGCTAATGCTTGGTCCAGGCTGTTCAAATCAGTGCTCAGATCAGCTGTGAGACTTTGAGCATCACAGATTTAATTAAGCCGCCAAAGCCCAGCACAGATGGCCACCTCCCCAGTTAACTCACATGAACTGCTCAGCCAGATTTGGTCAGTTGAAGGGAAGCTAATTCTGGTAGAGTCATCATGTGGTCTTTGGTTCTGAGCTCTGAGCCAACTTAGCAGCCAAGCAGACCACTGGCCACTCAGCAAGGTGACCTGGGCACCGGGAAGGCTGCTTGTGAGATGGCTGAGCACGTGAAGAGGCTCTGGGCACTGGGAAGGCTGCTTGCGAGATGGCTGAGCATGTGAAGAGGCTCGGAAGGATGGACAGAATTGGAATCCTATGACTTTTCTGAGGGGCTTTGCTCAGAAGGAAGTTGTATTTTGGATCAGGAATTGAAGAGACAAATGGTAGGAGGATTTCAGTTCTTTTTTAGGCTTAGGCATCTTCTCCAAAGCATCAGCTCCCATCCAGAAAACCAGAAAGTAGGAGAATTTGAGTGGTGGGGGGAAGCTCCTGGTTCAGGGATTCAGCACAAGTCTCAGGGGTGCAAGCGTCTCTGTCCTCAGGGAGCAAACTACATTCCTGTCCCAGATTGATCATTCATCATTGTGTGACCCTTGGAAAGTCACTTGATCTCTCTAACTTTCAACACCCTCCACTGCAACAAATGGGTTACAGTCCCCACTTTGTCTCCCCTTCCTCCCCAGTAGGGTTGGGTGTCAGAGGAGGTGATAATAGATACTCTGCATGAACTGGAAAACCTTGTTTCTGTGAAAAAGCTGAAGAGTAAGCTTCCCTTCCCACTTATTGGAGCTGTCCAAGTGCTCTCTCTGCTTTGAGTCACTCCTAAAGTCCCACTTTATTCTTTATCCATCATTCAAAACTGATCAGTTACAGAACATTCATGAGGCACCAGTGCTTTGCTTTTCTATTTATTTATCTCTCTATTTATTTGGCTGCACTGGGTCTTAGTTGCATGGGATCCTCACTGCGTCATACAGATCTTCCGTTGCAGTGCTCTGACTCTCTCATTGTGATGCTTGGGCCCAGTAGTTGCAGCATGTGGGATCTTAGTTCCTTGACCAGAAATCAAACCTCCATCCCCTGCATGGCAAGCCAATTCTTAACGCCTGGACTACCAGGGAAGTTCCTCCTTTATTTTTCTAATACTTTACTTGTATTTAATCATTCTTGGCCTCATCATACTAAAAATAGGCCATATTAACATTTCTCCAACTTATGACAGGGAACTGAGGTAAAGGGGGATCCATATGTCTTTCCTAAATACATGCTTCTCCTAAATGGGATTTGAATCCAGTCCATCAGACATGGTCACTATGCTCTGCTGAGCTTCTAGGTCTCAGTGAAATAGAGATATTTGCCTGCACAAGCAGTCTGTTGGGTATTTTCAGTGCATATCAAACTGCAGATCTTCCTGAGTCCGCCTTGGATTCAGGAGGCCCTGATAGGCATCTGGTGAGGAAGGGGACCAGAGGATTGAATTGTGGATCAATTATTACCGCAGGTTTCTCTGTGGTCTTCTGCCAGCAAGACGTTAACAGCTCTCTCCACTGTAATGCATTTCCCAGGATACTGTGCTGGGAAGGCAAGAAGAAGAAACATTAAGAACACCAACCGCCAACTGGGTCAAGAGGGCTGGTAGCAGGCCACACGATAGAGTGCACCCTATAACTGACCCAGTTGAAGGTACTGTGGAAATGTTCTCAGTAAGTTCACTCAAGAATAATTATTGTAGTATGTTCAGTGCCTCATATTTAAGAAAAAACTGTAAAATATTAAGCAATGTTCTTCTTTTATTTCATGTGTTCAAACTGAAACTTACTACATCAGTTGGTACTGTTTTAACCATAGAAGGAAAGATGCATTTTAAATCAACATTTGATTCATGTTTAAGTGTGAAGATAGCCTCTAGCTATGATTTAGGCATTAACTAATTTTTTAACATTAACTGTGATATGTCCTTCTCTGAAACCATGTTTCAAGATTTTTTTCGATTATTAGACTTTATTTAAAACAGGATTGCACTGACATAAAAGGTGTACAGACAATTCCTATATCTTATCACTCCAGTTTCATCTGACATGTTACTAATATATAACATATGTGTGGTACACATATTAGTGAGATAATAAATTTTTAGTAATTAAAAGCCTATAGTTCACCTGAGACTCAGACTTTGTGTTGTTACATTCAATTTTAAATATTTTAAATATGCACAGTATTATTTATCACCATTATGGTACCATATGGAAATCTGCACACTAATGTTCACAGTGTATTCTTAGAGGTCAAAAGATAGAAACAACCCAAAGGCCATCATGTGAAGAAAATGAAATATGATATATACACAGAATAGAATACTATTCAGGCATAAAAATGAGTTAAGGATTTAAATATGCACAAAATGGATGGACCAAGTAATACAAAAATACATTGTGTTTAGTGAAATAGGGCAGACACAGACAGATAATATTGTGTGATTCTAGCGGTTTAAGGTACATAAAAGGCAAACCTGTCTGAGGCAAACTCATGGAAACTGAAAGTAGAAATTACCAAAGAAGGAGAAATTAGAAATTACCAAAGTAGAAGTAGAAATTACCAAAGCCAGGAGGCAATAGGGAAGGCGGATTATGACTTAATGGATACAGAGGTTATATTGGATCTGATGAAAAACATTTAGAAGTAGATGGTATGATAGGTACGCACCACTGTGAAAGTTAATGCTACAGAACTTTTTAATTCTTAAAAATTATGAAAAGAATAAATATTATGTATACTTGATCACAACACTCAGTCACTAAATTGTGGCTGACCCCTTGTGAGCCCATGGACTGCAGCATACCAGGCTTCGCTGTCCTTTACTATCTCCCAGAATTTACTCAAATTCATGCCACTGAGTCAATGATGTCATCCAACCATCTCATCTTCTGTGGCCCCCTGCTTCTCCTCCTGCCCTCAATCCTTCCCAGAATCAGGGTCTTTTCCAATTAGTCTGCTCTTCATATTAGGTGGCCAAAGTATTGGAACTTCAGCATCAGTCCTTCCAATGAATATTCAGGGTTGATTTATTTTAGGATTAACCTGATCTCCTTGCTGTCCAAAGGATCTCAAGAGTCTTCAGCACCACAGTTCGAAGTATCAATTCTTTGGCACTTAGCCTTCTTTAGGGTCCAAGTCTCACATCCATACATTACTACTGAAACTTAGTGTGATTTTTAGTGTTTCCCTTTGTCAGACTGACAATTACAAGTTAATCAGGTTCCCCTTAGCTAGAAAGCTAAAGACGTCTCATTTCTGAAACGTAGATCTCCTTTGCCTTCCTCCACCCACCAGAAAGGTTGTCCTACAGATCTCAGCCCACTCTTGTTAACCACCCACATCCATACACTCCACTTGTATGTCCACATTAACAAGATCTTCATGATCAGCATCACAGATGTCCTGACAATCCCTCTGTATTCTCCTAGAGCTCCCTGAGGACCAGCTGGAGGTGCTATCCAATTCAAAGTCATAGGAACGTATTCTGCCCACCTTCATGATAAATGTCCTTATTTATCTGAGACAGAAGTGTTCATTCATGCTTTATTTTTCAGTTGAATTCAGATAAAGGTTCATAATATTCAGGACAGCTGATATATAGTTTTTAATTGGATGGGTGAATGTTGAATCTTTCTGAGCAGATAACTTATTCAAAAATTTAAAAAATGACAACATCAATTAGAAACTGGAGTTGGGAGGACATTCCTCAGCAGAAAATTTTCTTTCTTGAAATAAAAGTTTGTAATTGCTGGTCAAAATGGTCTTGAGAGATCTTCCAGGAAAAGCTCCAGCCTTTCCCAGAGGTGTCCTCTCTGTTTTCTTCTGGGGCCATGGTCTCAACTACAGTTTGGTTCTCTGAGAAGGAAAAAGAGAATGAAAACCTGCATGCACAGCACCCAAGATGCAGACAACCTCACTTCTTTTTCTTCTCTAATCTCAGGTGCATGGAAGAGCCAGTGGAAACTGCTCCCATGCAGGGCTCATCCCTCTGCTGAAGAGCAATCTAGTTGATGAAGGTGGTGCTCTCTGTCTGGCTTTGGTTGGAGAGGTGCCCTGACTTCAGGTCCCTACAAGGGTGAGGGCTGGGAGTGCCGAGCAAGAGACTGATCTCCTGGGCAAGAGCAATGTCTGTGTGCTATGCTCCCTGGAAACAATTACATCATTTTGATGCTGTGGGTTTGTCTGAATCAAGGCTGGGGGCACATGTGTAAGCCCCTGTGGTATGATTCTAAAGCTCTGTGTGTGTGTGGCTCAGGAGATATTTACTTCTTACACAGCCCAAGCCAACTGTCAACTTTCTAAACACTTCTCATCACCACTGGACACTGGCTTTCCATTACCTGATTCTTCCCTCAACTCAGCCGTTCCCCAGGTTTGGTTAATATTCATTTTCCTCATATGGAGATGGTGCACAGACAAATGGCCCAAGCTCCTGACCTCCTAAGTGGGAAAGCCAAACTGGGAACCTGAAGGTGGTCCCCGACCTGCACTGATCACTCAGCCATGAGAACCTTGGGCATGGAGCAAGGCCGGAGGATCCCTGCATTTATGTCCATGCCTGGGGGTACTAGCAGCTCCAGAAGTCCAGCTCCTGCCCATCATCATAAGGTAGCAACCCAGGGCAACTCTAGGTGGATTAACAGTCAACTTTGGCACAGTTTTTAGTGTGAAAGTCACCTCAGGACTCACGTCCTTCTAGCCAACTCACACATTCTCTCACTTCCTATTCTCCCAGTCAAGGGAATTGTCTGTATCTGGAAAGAGCATCCTCAACTACTCATAGCTTAATTCTACTGAAAAAGAAATGAACCAATATTTCTATTTCAGATCAGAAAAAACAAGCTTGCCTTGGAGACACATGAAGTCTCTTCTGTCCTGTCACAAGGTGGGTTTACTGGACATATTCAGTGAAAGCTAGAGGGACAGAGAGTAGCTGTCAGAACACTGGTGAGGCTGTTCAGGAATCACTTGGGGGTTTTTTCTTGATGGGGACACTGGGTGGAGTATATGCATGAGAGAGTTGTGCGGCCTTGTGTAGACAATGTAAGTCATTGGTGGTGATAGTGTCATTGCTTAAACAAGGACAAAAGCAGATAAGGATCAGGGAGATATTTCATTGTATTGAGTGACATGACCATAAAGCCTTATATTGATTAAACTCTGCAGAACACTCTCAAGGAAATGTGTCAAATAGATCTTACAGTGGAACTTGATAAATAGCCTAGTGACCATGACTCTTGTAAATCTCCTGCACAGCTGGGTCAGAAGCAGTCCGTATTCACCACATGGTTCCTCTCCATAATGAACTGTCCCACTAAATGTATGACTTCTGTGAGTGTGGACAGCCACTGACTCAGTGGACATGCACACCTTGTTTGGAAAATGAAGACTGGGAAAAATATTACATGACTGATAACGGCTATTTTGAAAAGGTAGTATTGAATTCAGTCTTCTAACAGAGTTGGCTTTTAATCAAGAACAAAGTCTCATAGAAAGACGTAGTTAAGTACAATAGCTGCAACTGTGGATCCTGGGGAGGCTATGATTGGGGAGAAATCCAGAAGACAGGGGTGATTCAGCAGAAGCTCAAAACAGGCAGGAGGGTCATGTGTCTCTGTCATGGAAAGCTACCATACCTTTTAGTATTTCTTTTTTTTCCCATTGGTTATGTTCCCATTAGTTAAAATGCTGAGCTGTTTTTAATTTCTTTCCTGTTCCTCTCCTTTGCTCTCTCCTCTTCATCCAGCAAAGAGGGTGCTTCAGTGGCAGCTCAGTCCATAACTACTAATTTCTCTTATGCATATACTCCACCCTGTGTCCCCATCAAGAAAAAAACCCCAAGTGATTCCTGAGCAGCCTCGCCAGTGTTCTGACAGCTACTTTGTGTCTCATTAGCTTTCACTGAGGATGTGCCAGTAAACCACCTTGTGATAGGACAGAAGAGTCTTCCTGTGTCTCCAAGGCAAGCTTGTTTTTTCTAGTCTGAGATAGAAATACTGGTTCATTTCTCTTTCAGTAGAATTAAGCTATGAGTAGTTGAGCGTGTTCTTTCCAGACACAGGTGATTCCCTTGACTGGGAGAATATGAAGTGAGAGTCTTATTACCAAGTCATGATGCCTCAGTCCACAGGATATTAAAGTTGCTAGCATCCTTTATACCCTGTAGAGTACAGAGTTCTGAGAGAGGGAACTTTTCCTCTAGGAAAATAATTCTGCAATTTCCAACCCAAATGGACTTGGAAGTTCCATCCTGCAGCAAAGGTCTTGCCTCTCATCCTGAGTGTGTGTGCTCTGATCTTGCTGGATTCCTTGGACTTCGCCACTGTTCCACATCAGGTTTTTTACTGTCACCAAAAGAACCAAAGACTGTGCATCAGTGTAATCTTATCCTCAGTGTCTCCTCTTCTGTCTTTGCAGGTGGCCCTTTCAGCATGTGAAAGTGGTATGTATTCTAGAATCATTTACTTGGGGAGAGAAAGCTTTGTAGATGAGAATGTTGGGGATTTCCCGCTGGTTTTAGTGGCTGTCCACCCTCCCAGGAGTCATACATTAAGTGGGACAGTTCATTATGGAGAGGAACCATGGGGTGAATGCTGCCTGTCTCTGACCCAGCTGTGCAGGAGATTTACAAGAGTCATGGTCACTAGGCTATCTGTCAAGTTCCACTGTGAGATCTATTTGACACATTTCCTTGAAAATGTGCTATAGGGTTTAATCAATGTAAGGCCAAAGTGATTCCAAATTCCTGCTGGAAATGAGTATAGGGACCCTGGTGATAGAAAGTAATTTACAAGTAGAGCAATGTGGCCAATTATTGTTAGTTCCGGGAAGAAGCTGTATTATGGTTATTATGGTAGATTTGTGTCCATGGAACTGTGTGTTAGGAATAGCATGATTCTTGGTGTGCGTGTGTAAATTTTTTGTGCTGTGTTTTCCCTGATTTTGTCACTCTAAACATCACTGTTACTGGTGTTAGCTTCCCCTCAAAAATTCCCATCACCATTGCACCATGCATGAGTCAGTTCAGTCGCTCAGTTGTGTCCGACTCTTTGCGACCCCATGAATCTCAGCACGCCAGGCCTCCCTGTCCATTACCAACTCCTGGAGTCCACTCAGACTCACATCCATCGAGCCAGTGATGCCATCCAGCCATCTCATCCTCTGTCTTCCCCTTCTCCTCTGCCCCCAATCCCTCCCAGCATCAGAGTCTTTTCCAATGAGATAACTCTTCTCATGAGGTGGCCAAAGTACTGGAGTTTCCGCTTTAGCATCATTCCTTCCAAACACCCCGGGCTGATCTCCTTCAGAATGAACTGGTTGGATCTCCTTGCAGTCCAAGGGACTCTCAAGAGTCTTCTCCAACACCACAGTTCGAAAGCATCAATTCTTCAGCGCTCAGCCTTCTTCACAGTCCAACTCTCACATCCATACATGACCACAGGAAAAACCATAGCCTTGACTAGAAGGAGCTTAGTCAGCAAAGTAATGTCTCTGCTTTTGAATATGCTATCTAGGTTGCTCATAACTTTTCTTCCAAGGAGTAAGCGTCTTTTAATTTCATGGCTGCAATCACCATCTGCAGTGATTTTGGAGCCCCCCCAAAATAAAGTCTGACAGTTTCCACTGTTTTTTCCTCTATTTCCCATGGAGTGATGGGACCGGATGCCATGATCTTCATTTTCTGAATGTTGAGCTTTAAGCCAACTTTTTCACTCTCCTCTTTCACTTTCATCAAGAGGCTTTTTAGTTCCTCTTCACTTTCTGCCATAAGGGTGGTGTCATTTGCATATCTGAGGTTATTGATATTTCTCCCAGCAATTAGAAAGCTTGTCACTGTTTCCATTTTTTCCCCATCTGTTTCCCATGAAGTGATGGGACCAGATGCCATGATCTTGGTTTTCTGAATGTTGAATTTTAAACCAAATTTCCCACTCATCCCTTTCACTTTCATCAAGAGGCTCTGTGTTCTTCACTTTCTTTCACTAGTGTGGTGCCATCTGCATATCTGAAGTTATTGATATTTCTCCCAGAAATCTTGATTCCAGTTTGTGCTTCATCCAGTCCAGCGTTTCTCATGATGTATTCTGCATATAAGTGAAATAAGCAGGGTGACAATATACAGCCTTGGTGTACTCCTTTCCCAATCTGGAACCAGTCTGTTGTTCCATGTCCGATTCTAACTGTTGCTTCTTGACCTGAATACAGATTTCTCAAGAAGCAGGTCAAGTGGTCTGGTATTCCCATCTCTTGAAGAATTTTCAACAGTTTGTTGTGATCCACACAGTCAAAGGCTTTGCCATAGTCAATAAAGCAGAAGTAGATTTTTTTTTTTTTTTCCTGGAACTCTCTCACTTTTTCAATGATCCAGCGGATGTTGGCAATTTGATCTCTGGTTCCTCTGCCTTTTCTAAATCCAGCTTGAAAATCAGGAAGTTCACAGTTCACATACTGTTGAATCCTGGCTTGAAGAATTTTGAGCATTACTTTGCTGGCGTGTGAGATGAGTGCAATTTTGCAGTAGTCTGGGCATTCTTCGGCATTCCCTTTCTTTGAGACTGGAATGAAAACTGACCTTTTCCAGTCCTGTGGCCACTGCTGAGTTTTCCAAATTTGCTGGCATATTGAATGCAGCACTTTCACAGCATCATCTTTTAGAATTTGAAATAGCTCAACTGGAATTGCATCACATCCACTAGCTTAGTTCATAGTGATGCTTTCTAAGGCACACTTAACTTTGCATTGCAGGATGTCTTTCTCTGGGTAAGTGATCACACCATTATGATTATCTGAGTCATGTCAATTTTTTTTGGAAAAATTCTTCTGTGTATTCTTGCCACCTCTTCTTAATATCTTCTGCTTCTGTTAGGTCCATTCCATTTCTGTCCTTTATTGTGCCCATCTTTGCAT
>SJXQ01000506.1:180979-192306 GCA_006408695.1 Aepyceros melampus | reverse complement strand
GATCAAGGCTTTCCAACTTTGTTTGCATAAAAGAGCACTGTTTACAAAGTAGAAATGAGCAGAATAATAGAACAAGAACGGCTGTTGTCTTTCCGTAAAGCCATAAATTCTTTAGCATTTGAATCAAACTGAAACCTTAACAATCGATCACTCTAAAAAAGTCATTCCAAAAATGTATTTCATTCATCAGGATGTTGCCTGAAGTGGGTAAAGATAAAGATGTGTACACGTCAAGATTAAAAAAGCAGACGTGAACAGGACAAGCGGGAAAATGAGGAGAAGCAGAAAACCTGACCTCAAGAACTAGCTAACCTCTGTGACGACCAGACTGGGCTCCGAGAGCAAGTTTATAAGGCAGCTATCAGGAAACCTGAAACATGGTAAGGGCTAGTAAATGGTGGCCAGTGTTATCATAATTCATAACCACTATTACATTTCTGTTCTCAAATTCCCATTTTATTTATTTTTTAATTTAGATTTTCGTGTTTTTCCTTTCAGCTATGTTGTGCAGCTTGCTGAATCTCAGTTCCCTGACCAGGGATTGAACCTGCACCGTTGGCAGTGAAAGCACAGATCCTAACCTCTGGATCTCCAGGGAATTCCCTCAAATACGCATTTTGTTTCACCACATGAAATTGCAGCTACATTCATTTTTAAGGCTTTAAAATAATTCTGGAACAAAATGTCATTGGGTTGGAATCTTCTGGTACAGCCCCACACCAAGCTCCCTCTTCTGAATCAGGATCATCTGAACCTTGCCCTTCAGCAAATAAAAAGGAATGATTAAATTAGCAGTGTGCTTTTCCCATACATTTAGCTCTTCCATCTCTGACTAGAAAGTTTGGAGGCAATAAGGTCCCCAGTATTTTGGTTTGAAAAGCATTTCCATGATTCTTGGTAGCCATGACAAATAAGAAAAAATAACTTCCCTGGTGATCCAGTGGCTAAGACTCCGAGCTCCCAAGGCAGGGAGGGGGCCTGTGTTCAGTGCAGTCAGGGAACTAGTTCCTACATGCCACGACTAAAGATCCCCAAGCTGCAACGAAGATCCTGTGTGCCGCAACTGAGACCAGAGCAACCAAACAAATGCATGTGCTCAGTCATGTCCAACTCCCTGTGACCCCATGGACTGTAGTCCGCCAGGCTGGTCTGTCCATGGGACTTTCCAGGCAAGAACACTGGAGCAGGCTGCCTTTTCCTACTCCAGGGGATCTTCCCGACCCAGGGATCGAACCTCATCTTTTATGTCTCCTGCATTGGCAGGCAGATTCTTCACCGTTAGCACCACCTGGGAAGCCCTTAAAAAAGGTGGGGAGGGAGAGTAATTTCCATTTTCCCCATCACATATAATGGAAAGTTTCAACTGGGAGACTCACACAGTATTTCCAGTGCAGGTCAGAGAGACACAGAATTGAACCAAACAGGATTTTTCTGTTATCCTTCATCTGGATCTGAGACGCTGCCCTCAAGGACCGGCTTGTATAGCCCATGGCCCCAGCACAGTCCCTGCAGGTCTCCCAGAAATGTCTCATGCTGAGGCCTGGAGAGAGCGTCCCACTTTGTACAGCAGACTGTCGCCAGCACCACGGGAAAACTAGCAGATTCCACCTGGGCATGAAGGCCAAGTCTCCCTTCATATGCCCTCCTTTAGCTCTTCCGTTTGCCTCCTGCCAGATCCTTAGGTGAGTCCATCCTGAGATTCGCCTGAGATGATACCAGAAGGCGGTTTATAAAAGCCTGCCCTCTCCCCAGGCGTCTAGCACAGTGCATAACACATACGTGCTCAGTAAGTAAATGAGAACTGAACCGCATCCAAGCAAAAATGACCCCAATGATTCAAGTTCAGTCCAGAAGGAAAAAAAAAAAATCATCGAAAGGGGAGAATGAGTTGTCAAAATAATACTGTCAAAATGAGATCCTCTAGATTTTCCCATTTGAGTCCTCCTCCTTCAGTCACACTGGTTGGATGTCCCTTCATCTCTATTCATTCGAGCCTCCTCACCTGATCAGAAACCATCATCAGCTATTATCATTTAGTAATTCTATCTTAATGAGATTAACAAAATTGGAGGTGAAAGGAGGAATAGCAGGTGGAATATATTCTGAATTGATAAGATAAAGAAGGGAATGTGGATACGGACAGTTTGCATCATTGATCAATTAGAAAATACTCATTTCCTGAAAAGAAAATGTGTGGGTTCAACGCTTCTTTGTTGTTTTAGTCACTAAGTTGTGTTTGACTCTTTTGTGAACCCATGGACTCCCAGGCTCCTCTGTCCACAGGATTTCCCAGGCAAGACTACTGGAATAGGTTGTCATTTCCTTCCCCAGTGAATCTTCCCCATCCAGAGATCAAACTCATGTCTTCTGCATTGGCAGGAGGATTCTTTACCACTGAGCCACTAGAGAAACCCCAATACCTTTCTATTTTTTCTCAAAAAACCCTGTATTTGCTTCCAATGCACCAAAACGAATGTAATTTTCCTGGATTTATCTCAGGCTAAAAACTACCCTATCTCACTTCATTCATAGTTAAGAACCTATAAAAGCTACCTCCTGTCCACTGGAATTTTTACGTAACCAAAGAAATGAGCATTAATACTAACATATACATTGTTTACATTGTGATTATGCAAAGCAGAAAATGTAAGAGAGTAATTGGACTTGTGGAGTCTTTCCGTCATTGTTAAATTCTCTAACCCTGCCCCACTACAACCCCACATTAAAATCTTCACAAGTGAATTTCAAACTTCATACAAATGTATTTTAAATTTGTTTGCACATATAGAACATGATTTAAGGGTCTTCCCTGGTGGTCCAGTGGTTAAGACTTCTCCTTCCAATGCAGGGGGTGCAGGTTTGATCCCTAGTCGGGGAGGTAAGATCCCACATGCCTCGGGGCCAAAAAGAAACAAAAACAAAAACAAAACATAAAACAGAGACAGTATTGTAAAATTCCATAAAGACTTTTAAAAATGGTTCACATCAAAGAAGAAAATCTTTTTAAAAAAGAAACAAAACATGATTCCACTTGTGATGTTAACCTAGGTACACAAGCCTTTTATGGCATTATCAGGACTGTTGTTTAAGTAAAATTTCCAGCTAACATATGGTAGTTGTTAGAGGTGCTTAGCTGAGAAGGCAGTAGCAGGCGACCGGGTTCAGAATATGCCACCCAGGTCCTCTGATGGCCACGGGAGAGCCTTTTTCCCTGACTGCTGAGCGTTGAGACCTTCACCAATCAGCCCAACACCCAGTCTCTCAGCCAACAAGCAGCAGATTCTTAAGAAGCTTTTTTCTTTTTTTTCTCCTGGAAGGTTTCCACCTCAAGATCAAAGCCATGCTTGGAAATACCACTGCGTGGTATCTACACTGATTTTTCTTTTTTTTTCAGTGCAAGACAATAAAGAGTGAAATTGGCCCAGTGGTCCAGAAGCTGTTATTTCAGAGACAAGTGAAGGGAGGTATAAGACCCTGCTTGCTTTACCTCTGATCCCAGAGGCTTGAGCCCCAAGGGTCAAGAGCTGTGAAAGATGGGCCCAGAGCAAACTAAGCTGGGCCTGGATTCAGAGAAGTTAGTACACAGGCAGGGGCACAAGAGTCCTGGTCACTTGGGCTAACCACCACCCCTCACCCCCCTCTCCGCCCCACCCTGCCCAGTTCTGCTTGCTCCCACTCTGCCGGTCTCCCCTCACTGGCTTCACTGGTGAAACCTGCCCTTTAACCAGCCTGGTCCACCCTGCGGCCAGTTCCCAGCCTCTGCTCTCCCTTTGTCCTCTTCACACCCCAGTTTCCACGGCCTCCGCCTCTTCAGCTGCTCCCTAAACACTGCTGTTCCTTGGGTTTCTGTCTGGGAGTTCTACTTGAGTGATTTCACCCACACCCCTGGCCTCAGCTGCCTCATTTGGTAATTGCTTGCAGCCTGGATTTCCAACCTGGGCCTCTCCTGATATCCAAGCTCCGGCTGCCTTCTAGCAGGTTCCACTGAAAGGCCTGCCAGAACCGCCTTCAACGTGCGCCCCCATCCGACCAGCCTCCCAGAAGCGCCTCACACATAGGGGTCTGGAGCGAGTCCCGCTTGACCCAGTGCCAGTTCATTCAGTGGTTGGCACCTGTGGCAGCACCCCGATCGTCAGGAGACCCGGCAGAGTCCACCTGGGCGCGAAGAACAAGCCTCTCTCCACACGTCCTCCTTGAGCTCCTTTTCCCTTCTGCCAAATCCCCAGGCAATTCCATCCTGAGATTCACCCCACACAGTAAAGTGTTAGTTGCTCAGCTGTGTCCGACTCTTCACGACCTCAGGGACTGTAGCCCGCCAGGCTCCTCCATCCACAGGATTCTCCAGGCGAGAATACTGGAGTGGGTTGCCATTTCCTTCTCCAGGGGATCTTCCCGATCCAGGGATTGAACCCTGGTGTCCCACATTGCAGGCCGATCCTTTCCTGTCGAAGCCACCAGAGAAATATCCTTTGATTCACCTGACATGACCAGTTTATAAAAGCCTTAACCTTTCCTCAGGCATCCAAGTGCATGGTAGGGACCTATTCCCCCAAACCAGCAAACTTTCTGTCATGCCTTACTCCTTCTTACGCTGTCAGCAGCCAACAGAGCTCAATTCTACATCCTAAATATTTCAAGACACTGTCTCTTTCTCTCCATCCCACCTCCTGAAGCAGGCTTCATCACCTGCATCCTCTAAAAGCTTCCAGATTGCTTTTCATCACTCCCCTCTCTTCATGTCTCTCTAGTTATCATTCCAAAAAACACACAATCCACCCCTTCTGCACACATTCAATGAGTTCCAGTTGCTTGCACGTTGGTAAATCCCAACCCCAGCGTGTGGTGTGCCAGGGCCTCTGCAGGCGACTATAACAGCTGCATTCGGGTCACTCCCCAATCCCCCCATCCCACTGGGCACGCTGTCTCCTCGGCTCAAAATGCGCTTGGCTCTGCCTGCCAAACACCCATTCACCATTTAAAAACTCAGTTTAGACACGAGAAGCCCCAGTCCCTCGGGCAGAGTCCACCGCAGCTCCCTGTGCTCCATGGGCCTGCGGACCTCATCTCCCGGGACTCAGGGCTGGGCTGTCCCCTCACCCACCACCAACCCCACCCCCAAGGGCGGTGCTTTCAACAGGCCAGGTGCGCAAATGTGCCTGTGCTTTCCATTCCGCAACAGTAAGAAAGCTGGAAAGGCACAGATCTATTTCTTAACAGTCTGGTTCTGTTTGTATTCTCTTCCATCCCCACAACAGATACTGTCTATATAAGAATCTAATCTGGTGGGTACTTATTGAAGTGATTTCTAGAAGCAAAGAAGAAGCCCTCGGTGGGGAAACTCTCACAGTGGAAGCCAGTTTGGGAGCCATCTGACACTCTCCGCCCCACCCCCCTCGCCCCGGGGGAGCACTTAGTCTTTACCTGGAAAACCCGGAGCCTGGCAGAGGAGGGCAAGGAAAGGAGGGAGAAGAAAAACTAGAACTGCTAACAGTACAACAACCCCTCAATGTGTCTAGATGAGCAATTCAATTAAGCCAATAGGGAAGTAATCATCTTAATCAATTGCAAAGAGCAAATGACATTACGTGGTGATCAGATATGAACTGATATAGGAAGGCCTGGGGCGCTCTGCTCCATCTCCGATCCGTCTCTTACCCTCTCCTACTTCTGGCTTCCCTGCTGATTAAGGGGAGCCTTGCAGAGGCTGACTCATCAGAAGGCTGGGGAGCTGCTGGGGAAAGGCTGGCATGGGGCAGGGAGGACGGAGAAGGGGGACAGGAGTGTTACTTGGGCTGTGGGACAGCAGGGTAGTGTGCGATCTTCTGTCCACTGCTTTGTCCCCAGCTGGAATTCGGGCTCTGGTCACCTCTCTCCTGGACTGTTTCCTTTGATGACTGAGCTCTGTGTCCCACCTCCTCCCTCACTGATCTGGTCCCTCACTGATCTGGTCCCCAGGCGGCCACCAGAGCAATGCTACAAGGGGCTAATCTAACCTTGTCTTTCCTCTGCTTCCCAGGGCCCACTGTATTACAGGATTCACCCGTCTGCTTCAGCCAACAACTATGGGCCCCCCAGTCCTAACCCCTGTCCCCTCTCACCTCCCATTCCAGTTGATGGGGTCTCAACTTGCCATCCGTCACCTCTGTACTGGCTCTGCCCTTCTCTTTGCTTGGAATCTCCTTTCAAGATTTAGGTCAGGTGTCTTGTCTTCAGGAAGGTGTACACCTTGTTGACCTGAAACAGACTGCCAGTCATTTCTCTAACAAAGACGGATCAGCAGAGAATTGTGGAGGGGAGCAAAACTCGCCACCCTAGGGCTTCCCTGGTGGCTCAGATGGCAAAGACTCCGCCTGCAACACAGGAGACCCGGGTTCAGTCCCTGGGTTGGGAAGATCCCCTGGAGAAGGGGATGGCTACCCACTCCAGTATCCTTGTCTGGAGAATTCCATGGACAGAGGAGCCTGGTGGGCTACAGTCCATGGGGTCTCAAAGAATCAGACACGAGTGAGCGACTATCAAAGACAACATGCCTCTCAGTCTTGGGGATTATTTCAAGCTGGAAACAGTCAAGGCCCCCAAAAGTCAGAAACTTTGACCTTCCCACTAACTGCCTAAAAGAATTTGCATAGAGATGTCTGTTCCTGGAATAGAGCTGCCCCAGAGACTTCAGCAGAAAGTATGGACCAGGGTGGTAGGGAAAACCCCCAGAGATCAAGGTCCAATCTGGGACCCATTGTCTCTGCAGGCCCTGCAGACAGACGTTTATTTACCAAACATTTGCATTTCCATCTCCTTGTGAATTGCCGTCCCCCTTGAATTGAAGTCCTAAACCACACCCCCCAACAGCCTCTTTTGCCTTTGGCTGTTCAAGGTGAGGGCTTGGCCCCCTTTCATGACTTGCTGAGTTTTCCTGGGTCTCTCCCTTGAATACGTATTATTGAAATTTTGTTTGATTGTCTCTTGTTAATCTCTTTCATGTGCATTTTATTCTTAGACCAGCCAGAAGAACCTGGCAGGGTAGACGAGAATTTCTTGCTCCCCTACAATTGCAATTAGGGGTCTGAGCCATGGTGAGTCAGGGGAAAGAGATCCCTTTTCTGGNGAGGGCACTAGTTTGCCCTGGTCAGGGAAATAAAATCCCACATGCTGTGTAGCACGGCCAAAAAGAAGTTGGAAAAAAAAGAAAAGAAACTGAGGTTTCTACTTTTTACAACACATATAGATATACATATAGACAAACACAGAGACAGACACACATGTTCACACACACACACACACACGCACGCGCGCACACACACGCGTGCGCACACACACGCGTGCGCGCACGCGTGCACACACGCACGCACACGTGCACACACGCGCGCACGCGTGCGCACACACACGCACGCACGCACGCATGCACACACACACGCGCGCACGCAGCATACTACACCACACGTCGACACTGGGCTAGATCCCTTCCCTGGACTCTCCTAGCACCTCATTCTGACCTCCGCACTGAACCAACCAGCTCCTACCTACAAATCTGTCCAATCTCAGTGATAAACCCCTCCAGGTCAGAGACCGTGCCGCTCTCAACTTTAACAGCCTGCTTCCCCCACACTCTATCCCCTTCAGAGTGGGCCATCAATAAAGCTTTGCTAACTGAACCCAACAATAATTCTAAGGCAGGCTGGAGGAACTGGGAAATGGAATGGCTTCCAGGGTGACCAAATGTAAAACTGATTACCCTCTCCGAGTCCCCGGACAGACTGCAACTACCTTTCAGCAATGGACAGTATCACACCCCTCCCCGCACCCTTCAAGTCTTATGCTTGCCCCTTAAAGCATGCACAAAAATTGTACTCCTAAAACCCAGTGGTTGACTGTTGAATTCAAAGCCTTTCTCCAATTTGAGATATTCCGCAGAATAAATGGAGTCAGTGCCATTTCTAGGCAGCCAAAAGGAAACAGAGAGGAGACTAGCTTAAAGCTTCATTCAGCACTCACTTAATTTCCCATTTATCTCCTTTATTAAGACCTTTTGAAGACAGAAACTACATCTGACTGTTCTTTCAATTTCCCACAGCTCCTCGCAGGATGCTTTTGATACAAAAGGCAAAGTGTTGCCAGAGAAGGCAGGAGAGGATGGACATGGGCCCTCTGGACCCGTGGACATGGGTTTTCCAGAGGAGAAAATTAACACGTAACATGGAAATGTAACACACGCTTCAAGAGTACATGTCACCACCTGTGTCCATCCCAGGAGCTCAGCTGTGTTTCTGTCTGTCCCACGGCAGTTTATACACCCGAATCAGCTGCTCATCTGGTCACGTCACAGCCACCACCAGCGGCTTTGGGACCAGACGGCTCTGGGTGGCATCCCACCTCGGTCGCCCACCAGCTGCCCGCCCCGGGCTAGCCTCCTGGGCTCAGTGTCCTCACCTGTAAAGAGAAGATGGCACACCTCACAGGGACGGGGCGCTGTCACTGGTGGGGTGTGCTCTTCAACAGTCAGTATTTGTCTTTCAAACTTCAGACTTTTGATTTTGCATTTTGTGTTAGTATAACGAACTAACAATGTTGTGGCAGTTTCCAGTGAACAGCAAAGGAACTCAGCCATACATAGACATGTGTCCCTTCTTCCCCAAACCCCTCTCCCATCCAGGCTGCACACACAGTTGAGTAGAGTTCCCTGTGTTATCCAATAAGTCCTTGTTGGTTATCCATTTTGAATATAGCCATGAAACCGTCACTATCTGATTGTTGTTATTATGTGGGTCCTCCGTATATCTGAAATGAGAGCAGAGATTCTGAATTAGAGCAGGACACTATTCAATTACTGGTGGAAGTTTGGCGATTTGGAGCGCGTAATGGGAGAGATCACACCTGAATATCTCTAGAGCCAGACAACAAATTAGTAAAGAAAGTTGTTAAAACCAAAGACCAGTGCCTATACAGGGCACTTCTTTGGCAAAAGAAGGTGGGGAGGATGGGAGTCCAGCTGGACCCACCACGTGGATCAGGGGAGTGAGGGAGTGTTCGGCCACTGACAGAGGGTCAGCTCCCAGAGCCCCTTGAGGACTCTGGTCGCAGCAAGTTCCCACTCGGAAAGGGGGAAGCAGCCCAGGAAATCCAGGGCTCAGGCGAACCTGAGCCTGGAGCTTTGAATTCCACCTCTCAGGAAAAGGGGTCAGCAACCACACAGAAGCCCTTTCCGGCGCTGGTGAAGCCTGGGCTTCTCTGAGGCTCCAGGACTGGCCAGAGGCTGACCCACCCCTCTCCATGGGACTGGCCGTCAAGCACAGTGGAACCAAAATGGAAACCAGGGGGTCATTTGGAGGCCCAGGGTCCTAAACCCACAGGAACCGGGGGTGGGGGGAGGTGCTTAAATTCTGTAATTCCTTCCTGCCTGAGCACTGAAGGGTGAGCATCAGAGAAGTCAGCTCTGAGCAGTTGGTGGAAGGAGTCAGGAAGACGGGATGCAAGCCACACATCCAGCTGGATGCAAATATGTTGTGTTATCCGTGGTCTACATTGGTCAACTTTTCCCCTCCCAGACGCATCTTTGTATCAATCGAGGTGCAGCTACCTACCTATGGGCACATATTGTTAGTTTGCAGACATTTTTATTTAAAATTCTTTTTATTTATTTAGGCTGCACCACATGGCTTGTAGGATCTTAGTTCCCCAACCAGGGATTTTTTTTTTTTTTTTTTTAATTGGAGTATAGTTGATTTACAATGTTGGGTTAGTTTCAGGGGTACAACAAAGTAAGTAAATTATATATACACATATATCCACACTGTTTTAGATTCTTTTTAAAGAATAACAGGCCATAACAGAGTAGAGTCCCTTGTGCTATACAGCAAGTTCTTACTAGTTATCTTATTATATATAAATATAGGAGTGTGTATATGTCAATTCCAATCTTTCAATTCATCTCTCCCCACCTCCCTTACCCCCGGTAACCGTAAGTTTATTTTCTACAGCCATGGCTCTACTTCTGTTTTGTAGATAATTTCATGTATACCCACTTTTTTTTTTTCAGATTCCACATATAAGCGATGTCCTATTTGTCTTTCTGTGTCTCACTTACTTTGTTCCGTATGACAGTCTCTAGGTCCGCCTGTGTGGCTGCAAATGGGACTATGTTGTTCTTTTTTATGGCCGAGTAATATTCCATAATGTGCAGGTACCACGTATTCTTTATCCTTTCCTCGGTGGATGGACATGTAGGCTGCTTCCATGCCCTGGCTATTGTAAATAGTGCTACAGTGCAAACTGCAGTGTTTGACCAGGGACTGAACCCATGCCCTTGCCAGTGAGAACGCAGGACCACCAGGGAAGTCCCTGCAGATATCTTTATAATAAATCACCAGCATGTACACAATGTTTTTTGGATTCCGAACCACTTTCATGAAAACCAGCTCAATTGTTTCTTGGAATAACTTGTGAGGTAGAAAAGGAGGTGGTTTTTACCACCTGAGATATATTTGGAAGCCTAAGAGAATTTGAGATGTCACACAACACTTGATTTGGGTTTCAGAAGAAGGAATAGGAGTTCGCCAAGCATACTTGGAAGGCTGCTTTCTCCGGAAGTGACGATCATTTGCGCCATTATATGGATGCCAACCCATCTGCCCAGTCACTTTAATGCTGGACCAAAAAGTTAGGGAGACATAACCACTTCCAGTAGAGTATCTTTGTGGGACCAACACCCTGGGACTTGCGTGTGACCTACAATCTCAGTTTTAACGTAACATCTTCCAAAGCAATTAAAAATCCTTTACCCACGGATTGACGTCGAATTCCCTTCTCTGCACCCAATTAAAAAATAATGATAACAGTCTTATTAGATCTAAAATAAGCCCAGATTAGAAACAGCCTGTTTAAAAATCAATAAACTTTTCTTAATCCCTGCAGTGGAAAAAGAAAGAGGCTCCTCTCTGTCTTCCCTAAAAAGTCAGTATTTACACAAAGCATTGCGTTGCCGGATTCGGAGACGCAGAGGTGCCCGAGCCTTCACCCAGAGGCCTGCACCCCCTGAATCCCACAAGACTTATTTGGCTATAACTAATCTTAGCTCCAGGCTTGCTTACATTTTTGGGTGACCCTTTCGCCTGGAATGCTTCTCAGTGTTCTCATTAGCACAATCCTCCCAGCCCTGGCCCTCCTCTCCTTCTGTTGCCGTTACTTTCTGTCCTGCCATTAGTAATCTTGACTGCTCCCAGCAGCCGGCCTGGCATGTTCCCCGTCACTCTGACATCTGTTCCCGCACCAGGCCCTGCCCGCCTCCCACCCCCCTGCCCTGTCCCCACGGCCAAGCCCCTCTGCTGCCCTTCCTG